>CALYDF020004891.1:0-14912 GCA_944474145.2 Dicrocoelium dendriticum | reverse complement strand
GCATGTATCACCTAGTTCACTTATTAAGACAGAACTGAATATTATGTGGAATTATTAGGATGCTCTGCGTTATATTGCGTATTGCGTCATTGTTCTGTCTAGTTTAATAAATACTTAATAACCAAACAATATATTCACGGACAGTGCAAACCACAGTCAAAATGAAAGGTCTGAAAATTATGGGTAGTTAGATTGCACGGAAGACACTATAATTTTGAGCATTCTAGCAGTTTAAAAATAATTTTGTGAGGATGACTTATTGGTCAAATGTTTCGGTAATATTAAAAGTTACCATGAATAATAAATTCACATACATTGACCAGTTCAACTAAGTAATGCGGCTCACGTTTGAGCTATTTAACATGTGATCATCAAAATAACTAATATCGATGCCGATATAAATTTAGTTATGTTTCTTGGTATCATTGCTAATTTGAATGCTAGATTTTGAGTATTTCGTAAGAGGTTTGCTCAGATTTACCACAATTTAACACTAGCATTAGGCACTTAATTGCTCAATAGTTTTGACCTGACTCATAGCGCTTAATTACCTGCTGCGTACATTATAACTTATATTTATGTAAACTAATACCATTGGGTATGCTCACTACTCTCAGTGCAAACGCACTTCTTTATAACCGCTAGTATAATGCAGTCTCAAGTGCTATGTCGACCACTTGTCTATGGCGACCAGCCTATGATAATGTCCTTATACATGACCAAATCCATGGCGACTACCTTTCCAGAAGACCGCTTTTCGGTCCCTTGAGTGGTCGCCTTAGAGAGGTTTGACTTTGCCTACTGCAGCCCGCTTGACATTTAGGCATGCGTTTCAATAGGTAGCGATTTCGGTAAACCAAACCAACTTATCCTGTCGGATATTTACTGGGTTATAGCCCATTTTAATATCGCACTATCAGTATCAGTATTCGGTGACATGTAAGAATGAATGAAGTGAACGGTTTTGTCTCTCTATGCAAGTTCGCATACTCATTGTAAGTGTACAATCAAAGACGCTTCTTCAATATCCTTTAATCATATTCAGCTGTTCGTAAAAATAATCTTCTTGCTTTTGTTCTTAGGTTTTTATACTTGTCTCTAAGCCGAACCCTATCGTTTTAGCTATCTGCTCCAATAATGCCGCTTGACAGCTGCAAAGCTTAATAAATGCGCCCCCTTTCATCTCACACGTGGATCTGTTAGACCGATGGAAAAGGAGAGCACACAGGCGCCATTTCTCTTAAAACACGCGTTACCATTTAACATCTAACTGTTAGTCAGCGTGAGGCCACAACATATTTGGAATGCTACTGCTTTTGCAATCATCTCCATATGTACTTCAAGCAAAGGTGCACAAAATTACAAAGCTGTATCCATCTGGTTGATTACGTAAGAATGATAACGCCCGCAACAGTAGCGGATGAATCAGCCTAATGTCCCCGTCTGCATGAAGTGAGAGCAAACCCTAGGTCAACCGATGGGGGGTATTATTCAAATAGCGATTTTGTGAGGAGCTGATCATGTTAAGTATCAGAGGTTTTTAATTAATGCGTACGCAATATATATATATATATAAGTTAATTCTGTTGCGTATATCTCTGATTCAGACTGGCATGTAAAATAAAATCCATCTTTCAAGTTATATTAGATAAGCAGAAACCGATTGCCGTGTAGTGTGTAAAATAATTTTGTGCTTTTGCATTTACTCATTTGACAAAAAAGATATTTCATGTATTAAAATAGAATATTTTCTTTGACAAGTATGCGAAATGCATAACAGGCAACTACTTTGCAGGTACTGGAAACGTAATCTCTGCTCGAAATTCCATTTTCACTTTACTTGGTACGCAGAATCATAGCATGATAAAAAAGTCATAAAGAGCATGAGCCCACAAGTAAAACAGTTTTGTGATTTCGCATCCGATAACCCGATTATAAGTTTTTAACGAAGCTGAGAAATGCACTTTAGTAACGGTTGGTGGTATCCTGTAATGGATTTTCTTGTTATAATTATACAAGCAAATTTGTAAATATCGGAGTGTTATACGAGTATTGATATAAATTCAGACGCATTATAATGAAGACGTCAAGCGTTTAGGACGTCCAACTCTGTGGCAAGTAAATTTAATATCTGTTTTCTTCAATCTACCGTCAACTAAGCAATATTTTACGGATACATTAGTAAGGGTAGCAGATTGATAAGATTAGGATGGAGAAAAAATATTCATAAACGTAGTCATACGCTAAGCTCACTGCTTATTTTTGCTCGCACATCTTCATCTATATAATAATTCACGGTTGAATTTGCTGATGGATTTCAAAGTTCAGAGTACATAGGTTACCAACTATACAAAAACCTCTTGATGACAGAATAAATGGGAATTGCGGCAAAACTGTGAGCAGCGTATTGAAGTCTAATAATTAATGTATTAACTAGGATGCAACTTATTCGTTAAAATTGCAAAAAAATTAGGACAATGAGTATGAAAACATTGATTATATGACTTCCAATTACGAGTAAGATTATTTGTATAAGCGATAGTTCATAAAATTGCTAAAAACAACATTCACACCCCTTTGAATGTTGCATTATTGTTGAAAGAAACGTTATTTTCACAATGGTAATTTATTTACTGTATATAAATAAATTACAGCTGACATTATTTTCTAAATGCTATTTTTATCAACAATCTATTAAATTTTTCATATTTTGGGGTAAGCCGAAAACTATAGCTAAAGGAGTAAAGTAAAAGTTAAATTTGGAAGCAAATTAAAAAATCGACCCTAGATAACGGTCACGTCCAAATATAAACATAATATGTTGAACATAGAATTTTAAAGTTGTAATAATGTTTTAAATTATTTTATAATATGCTATTTGGAACAACGATCTCTTTCAATCTTATTTGCTACAACTGGCTAGAAGAGCATATCAACGGGAATATTTATAACAAGGAGACATCGATTTCCTGTACATGTTTCCTGAGTCATTGCTTCAAAGTTGCAAGTGAATTGCGCCTAAAAGATCTGAATTGCATTCGCAAGCCAAATGAAATTGCCTGTTAAAGTATTTGAATTACATCCAGTGAATTTGGGACTCAATATGCTTGCAATGTCTTGGATATGAGCTAGCCAAAATCAGGAAATGAGGGTAGATTTAAGAACAATTGCCAGACTAATATGGGTTAAATTTTTGCGGGGAAGTGGCGTGGGTGTACCAGCGTTTATACAGTGCCAACTGGCTAACCTGAAGCGGGTTCCACGCATATGCAAGTGGAACCGCCTGCACGCGTTAACGTGAAACAACAGCTCATTAATTTGTCAACTGTAAGCTGGTACATTTTATTATGCCAAACGTCCACGCACCCAGTCGCATAAGTTTGGCGAGCTGCGGTGATGGCAGCATGACAAGATGGCGGACCTGCATTCCTACCGTAAACCTGCAAGTTTTGAGAAAACGGTAGTTGAATGCCTAAACAAAAATGTCGGTCCTCGTTGGATTGCTCGGGGATACCCAAAGGAATTGCCTGCACGGCCACCGGATTTAACCTCCTGGGTTTGTTCCCATGGAAATACTTGAAATATAGAATTTATAACACCAAACACACGCGCCTGGAATAATTAAAACGGTGCATCGCCAACAAAAGTCACATGACCTCGTTGGACCTCTTGCAGCTAGTGCTAGTCAATAGCATTCAGCGAATGCCACTCCCTAAGCGATAGAATTTTGGGCATTTTGAACACCTGCTTCGTTGATTTTTATGCCCGTTTAACACCCTTTATATAACTAAACGTATCATATATAATGCTTGATTTCACGACTACAATGGTGCAATGGATATTGGTGCCAAAAGTTCGTCAGGATAGAATGAATGCCAAGAGTATTGCCTAAACGGAACAAGGCGGTTGCCTGAAAAGCAAATACAGTACATGTTAGATGTACCTATAGATGAGTCCATGCCCGCTAAACTCGCTTCTACTGAAAGCTGGTTGTTTCAAACCACCAAGGATGTTGGAGTGAATCGAACTGAATTGGCACTGTGTAGGCGCGGTCGTTCGTTGTAGGACATGATGCAAGCGTTGCTCTTGATGTTACTAAACTTGACGTGGGTAGAAGAAACCGTTGAATATCCGTAGGCTGTATTAACCAATCCTTGCAAACCAAGAGCAGTTACTTTCGTTGTGAATCTTTTACGGTTAATTTACAAATATCATTGCGTCCGTATGTTGGTAACTCCAAGCGATAAGTACCCACCATTTTGGACCTAATGGGTGCCAACATATTCGATATTGTAAATGACTTTAGTTACGGCCCTCCTTTGTAGGCTAATGATCAGGTTTGTTTGCGTTTCTGGCATAAACTGTATGGAAGTCACCAGTGTGTATCATCGAGTGAAATATACCATCCCGGTGTGGCATCCCCGGCGGAAATCTGGTGTCGATGCATACTAAGCTCAGAAACGTAGGAAATCTAAGAATGCTAAATTGTTCACTATCTGTCTACGAGCACATATTGGCATCCCACGGCATGTGCAGAGATAGGTATCGAAGCCTCCGCGGGGTAATCAAGGTTTGCAACATCAGTTACCTCATGTTGTCTTAAAACTCCTGCAAAATCCTAGGCACATATGTTGCACTGTCCTGCAATGCAATTATAATAACAAACTGAGAAGCAATCAAATAAAGTTTGGCAACTCAGTTTAGTCGACCAAACAGCCGCCATAACTTCCCATTCCTGTGACAATGCCAGCAGCGGAATTTTTCACTTGTACGCAAACTCGGCCCGCAGTGCACTCTAGAATAAACCTCAGGCACGTTACGAGACTGCAGTTGAAGCTAGCTCGAGGATTCCATTAATCCATTATTACTCTTGCTTACAAACATAGCTGCTGCCCATTTAGAATGTTTTACATTTTGGATGAAGTTTGCTTGTTCTATACGATCTAGTTCGACGTCAACAAGTTAGAGGGCGAAATGCTTTGGAATATTGGTATCTCAGTAGGCTTGCTCAGTTGTTGTGGATTTCTCCGCGCTGGGCAGCCTGGTTGCAAACGTTTCGCCACCATTCAAGGTGGCATCTTCAGTGCGGGATGGAAAGCAGTTAAGTGGCAGTAGCTGGTAGAAAATCAACCCACTATTGGATTGAGGGCAGCGTATGATAACGGTCTTTTGTGTCGGATGAATGGTTTGGTGCCGTTCTTGATTGTAATGCTTGCTTTTAGTTTGTGCCTCATTCCGAATCTTTCTGGAACAGACAGGAAATTTTTAGTAACTGCTCGATCGGCTTATTCTTAGATTTATCCACCTCCGAATTAGAGCTGGTATATCCGAGATAGAGATTGGTGCAGACTTGACTCTGGGTAATTTTGAAGTGGTTGAGCTTCTGGATCAAGTCAAAACTAAGCGGATGTTAATACGCCATTTCCATGTGGTACGCCGTGCCCTTTGCCCGGGTAGAACCAAAAACCATTGCACAGTTAGTTCAAAAATTTACTTAAGTTGACCACTACAAGCATTGTAGGTAGCATATTCCGTCAAGCTAACATGGATGAAGTCTCGATAAACTGCAAGCTTTCGTGAGAGATACATGTGATATCCGAGGCTGCTTCAAACTTAAAGCCTAATTACTGACCATTTAGGTGGACTTTGCTCTATATTCTGCAAGGCACATATTGACCAATGTGGGCCGCTCGAACCGTGCCATAGTGAACGAATCTTTTGTGAACATTCCAGTTCGACCGCGCGTGTCTAGCACATTTGAACTGTAGTCAGGATAGACAGTGTGTTACATTGTGGAGCCAACTACGATACTTTTAGCAATTGTGCTTCAGGAATAGACATACTCGAACTAATTGCCATTCACCTGTTTTGCAACAGCTAATCGGAGGCTTAGTATTCTCTTTGGGCTTTTTACTGCTGCGCTCACTTGAAGGCAGTTACTTCGAAGTGGGTTTGAATACACTAAGGCTGGCAATTGACTGTTTCTTCTCCAAATTAATTGTGGCATGTTAGGGGTTCAGCAATATTGGAGATGCCGTAGTGATGGTCTGGAGAATCATTTGTGTGTCTTGTTCATGTTTGGTCAGCAAGCTGGAGCCAAGCTCGGCATCCCGTAGGGAACGTAGGCCACAGTTAAAAATCAAACATTTGAGTTGAGCCGTGACTGAGTTGAAGTCAACTTTTCGCACTCGCGACTGACGATGCCAGTGTAAGTAACGTAGTCTTCAGCGTCCATCTTGACCATTTTCAGACATTGATATAGGATATGGGAAATGAATGACTCCAAATATTTGGTAAATTCATTTGACCGTCTCATTTAAGTGCAATCTCGAGCATTGTTTGGCAAAAGTTTGTTCAGCTGTTCCACATTTTCTTAACCGAATGTCAAGTCAAGTCAAGGATTTGCCTTTATGCACCCGTGAAAAGGGAGTGTTCAGCCGTGACACACGTGCCTTCAACATTATAAAACAGCTTACAAAGTGACAGAACAACAGCAAACGCAAGCTCTCAATGAGAAATATTACCACATTGGCAGAATTTAACGACTGGTACTCGAGTAATTGCATGTTGATCAAATGGAAATCTGGTTAAATGGGAAATGCCCAACGAACCATAAAGCTTTGGGAAATCATATATATATATATGTATATATATATATATATATATATATATATATATATATATGGAGCTGTACTTTTTCTGGTCGTCGAGGTAGATATGCAAGGGGAAAGTGCAGTATGAAAAGGGTGGCTAATGTCAGTGGGCAGTTGTGAAAATAAATTAGTGCACGGCTTAACTTGCATCAATACAAGCTTTTGCAATAGTTGACATTGGAATACCACCGCAGAGAGGCGAACGCTTCAGTGGATTGTCAAGCAGCCTTAAATGATTAAGCAAGTGGCATAGAAAAATCACAATATAGAGATAAGTCCAATAGCGTTGGATGCACGCAGTGATGCACTTCAAAATCAAATTGTTTTGTACGCATGTTGATCACGGTAGAGCGACGTACAAAGCAAGTAGTTTGACATTGGTGAATATCTGATTCACATGGAAGACCACGACAATTCGTCGCTGAATGTAACTCCAAGACATCACTGACGTACAGAATCTCAAACTCTCCTCTTCAAGCTGAAGTTTAGGATATTGCGTAGGAAGTTCTTGGTACCAAATTGCTGTATGAAGTAAAAAAGCATGTTATTACAATTGGATGCGTTCACCGTCTAGCAGAGGGGGTGTGAACATTTCAGTGATTTGTCTAACCAACTTTGCAACTTGGATAAATAGGTCAAGGTTTGATGATTCAGGCCAACAACAACGTCATATGCATAATCTAGCAGAATGGTTTCTGTCGGGGCAGCCAAAGAGAAAATACAGAACAGGAAAGATAACAAAATGGCTCCTTGAAAGACACCGGAAATTTTGCTAAGTGATAGGGATATTTGGCCGCCAAACCTGATGACATGAGCAAGAACACTAAGGGAAGTGGTACACAGGACATGTGTAGCTTTTGCAAGAGCAATTTAAGGTTAAATCAGCCGAAAGCGTTACAGTAGTAAAGGAAGCAGGCACGTGTGGATTCCCTCTTACTGTCTGGCGACGAATCGGCTGATGGCCCTAGACAAGCCATTACAGTTTGTGTGGATCATAAACTACGATAAGCATCCTGATATGGGTCATCCAAACGGGACAGGACCAACATTTTTTCAAGAATGATGTTCTGAAAATGCAAAGCCGTTGAGCTGGATGCAAAAGGCTGAGGTTTACCGGTACCCCCTTTCGGTACTGGCCTTAGGCTGGCAATCATTCAATCAAGCGCTATTTTTCCTCAATTTAAGCACTTGTGTATAGCTCGGCCAGGGGCCGCGCTAAGGAATTGGCGCACAGATTAATTACGACGGAGACAGCCTGTCAGGTTCCCATGCATTGCCTGAGTGCATGTGCGTTAGCTTCTCGTACAGTGATGTGACATCTACAATAGGCAGTGTGTCAGTGGACCAATGAAAAGATAGAGAGATAGTTGGAAAACGGGTCACTGCTAGTTCAGTAGTACTTTTGCCTTCAAGGGTGACTTCACTAAGATGTTTCCTCTTCCACCGAACCTCACAACGAGAGTTGTGTTTCAGAAATGTTTGCATATGGATTTGATTGCGGTGGTACATCAATTTCTTAACACGAGCAGAGCGGAACTTCACCAAGACACTAGCTATGCTTTTGAAAACGTTCCCTTTAGTCTTTGAAATTGCTTGAGATGGGGTAAAGTAAAATGATCAGCACGAATAAAGGTGGTTTCTATAAGGCAGCAGAGCGCATAACAGAATTTCGGATAACTAGTCTATTTGCCAAAGTATGTTGATATATCTGCAGAAATGACAACTGAAGTCTGCGGAGGATACCATTTCTCTCAATCGCATTCTTTGAAGGGACAACTTGTCTCCATTCCTACTATCATTGCAGCGATTAGAAACCAGGAAGTAGCTCGACTATCGAATGAACTGTACTGCCAACTGGTGCCCGATTGCAGACCGAAAATATCTTTAGATTATTGCAAGATAGCAAATATAGGGCTGTCTCTAACTTGGTTGGACATTTTGCAATAACCTGCAGGCTTAGAGTTGTAAGGAATGTGGTGTCAAGTCTGTTGAAATCACATGCAATAATGTCTAGGACTGGTCAACATTCCCAATACAGCAACCGTAAAGTCGTCATGATATTCCTCTGCTCCTGAGTTCGAACAAATGGGGATATATAGATACTGGCTTGTAATTTTGAGCGATAACCAATCATATATTTGGGCGTACACTTTAGGACAAAGCAGTCGATAGGTTGTAACGAGTAACATGAGCTTTTTCACTAATAGGCAACAAGAAGCTTCTATAAAAGTTACGATGCCGCCACCACGATTCCGGTAGGTTTATACAGTTTAAAAACAGTATAATTTTGGCAGCAACATAGTTTTACTAATTGTTAGAATGTTACGGTTAATCAGTTGCGGGAATTTACATGTTTCTCCAATTGTCACTGTGCGCATCCAACGCGATAATTCGTAAAATGTTCTCCTAACTGTAGTGAAAATTGCGACATGGCCCACGCACAAATAGCAAATTCGAAAAACTCTTGTACCCTTCAAAACAAATGTCTGCACAGACGTGGGATAACAAGACCGCAGTCGTTTGGATGATTTATATTCATTATACTCTTCGGCATTTCGTTTACCAGGATACGTATACTTGCTACCCCGCCGCCAATGCCGCTTAAGAGAGGGAACATGTAAACCATGGAATCGGAAAAGCAACGATTGGGCCTATATACTAATGACTGTAACATGCATCGCGCGACATGTGTTGGACGCTAAAAGACCGGCAACTAAGCAGTGGCATTTTATGGAATTATCAACTCCCACGGGATAACAAACTTTTTAACAATGTTTTGTATTCAACAAGTATTAATGAGTCCATGATGAATAATAAATGAGACTTGTAGTAACGTATGCAAATCGCGTTAAGTTCAACGTCAAGGCAATTTCAAAACATGTAGCAGTGTGCTATTTGCCCAGCTCCGGTTTCAGCACCTTGATTACAATGGCTTCAGAAATGATCAAAATATGTTTATTAAGCTGTTTGGGTAGCGTTTATGGATTGTATAGAGGACTTTAAACGATTGCTACAACTGGAATTTATGTGCCCTGTCAACCAAAGGTTGTAAAATGGGACTATTGATAGATGTGGTGGATTTCTCTAGAGATTACGATTGCTTGAGTGGTGTATTAGATAAAATGTTTGCTACAAACAAAGGTTAGCTATACTATCTAGCTTACAGCAATTTCAACGAGTACTTTTATTAGTTTAATCTTCGTGTGATTACCAAGGTTATGGAGATGGTTTGGCATGCATACAAAAGAAAGCATTCAGAAATTTTCAAGAATTATGTATATTACAAAGCAAGTTTTGGATTTTTATTCTCTGACTCATTCCAAGTTTATGAGAAGTATCGTATGAAGACCGGTGCATGAAACTTAGACTCGGCACCTTGTCTTAACATCTGGTGCAATTCGTTCTCACCATGACCTATTGTTTATTACATCTCGGTGACTTCCCCTTGTTTGTTCCACTGCTTCACATGTGAACGCTATGCAACACCACTGGGCACCGGTCCTATCCTTTGGTGCCAGATATAAAATGATCACCGCACACCTGTGCTTCGAACACATTAATAAATAATTTGAACAGTCTGTCAGAACAAGTCGTGAAGGAAAAATCTGAGCACCAATACAAAGTATTGTTAAAAGTACATTTCAGCGCCATACAATTCAGCAAGTAATTGCAAACTAGAAGCGTTAGCTTGCATTTGTGAACCAAGTGCAGCAGTGATAAGCAATAAAAATGCATAAAGCTTGAAGAACTATAATGTTAACACGGATTGCACAATTTTTTAAACATTTTTATATAAAATGTGATGGTGTTGTACATACATAAATTTCCATCTGCTTCCACAAAAATTATTCATGCAGATTAGTTCGCACTCTGGATAACTCCACCACCGATATCTGCTTACCTTGGTAAAAAAAGCCTACAGGGCACCAGCGCAACCCTATATTTAGCATCACCATATCAGTGTTCAAATCTCATATTAAATCTATGCTCAAATGGCGACGTAATGTACAAAGCCACGAGTTAGGCCGATGTGGGAATTGAGTGAAATGTGCGTGACGATGCATTGCTAATCCGGCGGCGACTCCGCTATCATCGTTTGGCTTTCTCCATCTTATTGTCCCGCTGCAGAGCCGACAAACGATGGCTTTTTCTTTAGTTACGTATGCTCCAAACGATTACAGCACTTTCAAGTCTCATAATTTATCTTTGGTACTAGCTACCTAAAGATCATTCTTCCTGCTGGAAACTTAAAAATGCATACCGAATGACTTGAAGCTGATAACTTAAGTTTAGTGGTCAAAGTAATCAAGACGGTATCCGCAAAATGTATCTGCAAATTTGCGCTGATTATGGTTAGTCTCTATGGTTCATTTGTATTCAAGGCTCTCCGTGCACCAACTATAAAATCTATCCGACTAAAATTTTTCAACATGTTGACTACCTCCCAATCACATTTTTTGTTGTGGTGGTATAGCGAACGTCTTCAGCCATCTTTCACAATTTCTGAAAAAAATGGCAACGCACGGACAAGGGTTGCCTGTCGGATGCCAAGTCCCATAGGTTGGTAAAAACAAAACTGATTAACACGCATCCGGTCGTCCTTACTGCTTACAAAGCTGTTTGCATACTTACACATTTGAGCTGGTAATATAATACACATTTAGAACATTACGTTTCGTTGCTGCCTCTGCGCATTACGGAGAAACTATATTCGTCTAAACCTATATAAACCCCAAGTAAACATGTCTTCGTCAATTAGCACTGATGAGAATGCAGATTGCACTGTTCATCAATTTGACATAATGTTACGATTCGTATCATGTACTTTTGTTTGCGAACTATGTCATTCGCCTTCATGGATTTCGTCAGCTTCGTCGCCAAATAGCTGAATCAGCAAAAGTACTAGTCTGAAGCATTCTTATCCGCTTGCTTTGTGTTACCACTTAAACTGAAAATCCTCCACTGTCCCCAGTTGCAGGGTGTTAAAGCACATCGGTTACAAATGTGCATTTCCATGCATAATGTTACCACGGTATTCTGCGGTTCCATCGGATAGATATACTCACAGTGCAGCCCGCAAGTTTGTTCAGTTACTAGAAACCCAAGGAAAAATATTTTGAGCGATCCTGGATGCAAATTATAAAGCTGAACTACGATTACTATATAGAGCAGCTAAGCAGAGAATTGCGATGGTTACCGGAGGATGTTATCGGTACGGACTCATCGACTACAGACACAACTACACATATTCTACCTCCACCTTTGTTAGCTGACAATGAGCTAAATGTAGACGAATTACAAATTGAAATCAACATGAAGTCAAAACACAGGAATCAACATTGGCTTTTGCGCTATGCGGCGCACTCTGAAAAATGGTTCTGCTTTCAAACAACCTCGCCTTCCCACGCTTGGATGTACTTTAATCCCTGGTGTATACGCAATTCCACCCATCATATTCAGTGACTTTCCACCAGCTTATCCATGTAATTTCTGAATAATCTTCATACACCATTCAGCAGTTCCAGTAACTCCCCAAGAATCAGCGAACAGTGACCTGTTGAATGGCTCAGTCAACGAAAGCAAGATGATGGCCGATAGCGGTTTGTGGATCAGCGGATGGAGCTCATCAGGCAGGGCACGTTTGTTACCGTCAAGACTGGTGAGCAGTTTGCGCACATCCTCAACACTGCAATCCAGACTATCCAGCTAGGTAGGGACTAGTTTTCTCAAACATAGTACGGGCGCCTGCTTAGCTGCAAAATCGGAAGCCAACTGCGCAGCCAATGCGAAACCACGCTCAGTGCAGGAAAATAGGGGCTGTCCGTCCGAGTCCTGCAACACAGCCAGAATAACTGTTGGTTTTAGGCGTCAATATACGTTTGCAAAAAGCTTATTGGGAGCTGCTTTTGCTGCGGTTGCAAGGTATTGTTCGAAGCTGTTGCATTTTCTTGTTTTCGCGATGTTGTTTATTGTACGCGTCGTAATCTTCAACAGAGCCAGATTGCACGAATTTATGCTATAGTCGGCGTCTCTGTCGAGCCAGTTTGCCATACTCCTTGTCATACCAGAGTGGCTTGACTAAGCCAGCTCTCGGATATTTGGGAGGCACAAAGCGGGTGCACAGTGATTCTATTCCCTCTTTAAGGATAAACCAACATACTTTAACTAATGAATCCTTCGGTAGCCACCAGTCCATCAGGCGTGCGGCACCAGTGAGGCCATTACATGTCGCCTTCCAGTTGTTGAAGGCTGGCTCCAGCAAAGAAATAAACGGCAGAGGCATCTCTAAACTCGCCATGGCCATCGAGTTGCCACTAGCTGACAGAGCACAAAGACTTGAACATCACGCACATCTTGATCGCAGCTGGTCAACAACGGGTCCAGGCACGATGGAGTAGAGCGCACTGTAATCCGCGTCGGCTGCTTAATGTGCTGTATGGCCCCAGTTGAAAACATCACTTCCGCAACCTTCGTCTTATTTTCGCAATGAGGGGAAGAAGCACGACCTTGGGCCACCCTATTCGAGGAAAGTTGAAATCGCCCAAGAGCATGAAAATTGTACCTCTTATGTGGTTGCGCACAATGGGAAACCATTCTAAGCTGCGGACCAAAAGGACTGCGATACACAAAACCCACGGGAGTTTGGAGCGTTTCAGGTGACTCGAACACCATACCTGCTTACACAGGACATCACTGCTCCTGTAGATGCTCACGAGTCTTCAGCATAAAAAAGACCTTATGTATAGCAGCACATCACTGCGGTCATTTGATGACTTATCACAGCGGAAACAAGAATACCTGTTGATTTCGACTTCATGGGAGATTATCACTGAATTTAATCAAGTGTTCGGTAGACGCAAGATGTCTGGTTGCTGACAGGCAACAAATGTCGTCACGCTCGTTCAATAGACTGCAAAGCTTTTTAAATGTTTCAAGTAGACCACAGTAGGAACCGTCGGGCGCGAACGTACAGTTACCAACCTGTACATCCAGATTTGGGGAGGAAGCCAGGCAAATATACGACAATTTATAAGGCGGCGCCGCTTTATTTCAATTACGACAGACTTATGTTTCCTCACTCTCTTTACCCATGCCTGCGCGCGAATTGATCTACAAAATCTTAAGTCTACCTAGGAGCGATAATCTCAGCCACAGACGAGCATCCTCAGCAAAGGTGACCCACAACGATAGAAACTTTGTTCGAATTGCTTCACTTTCAGTCATCTTCACCGATGTCGAGCAGTCTATAAACCAGTCCATGCTGAAAATCGATGTCCGGTGAATGGCAAATCGGAGGGTTTAAATTCGACGATTCAGGTGCGTGGAAGACCATCAAGTTGCAACGCCTCAGGATTCTAGATGTCAATTTTGCTTCTTTCACGCTTGCTTTTGCGTTTGCATGAGTTTCTCACTACCTGGTTTGTCACACTTTCGAGTGGCAATGACCGTCGAGGAAGTAGCAGATGGTAAAGCCGGTCCACTCAGCAATCTAGCAATTCACTCAACAGAGCTGTTGGTAGGCGTGTAACTTGTTGATATATGCCTGTTGCTTAGAGATTACAGAGCTGCGTGCCTTGGAACGCCTCAATTTATCGGTCCATTGATTAGGTTTCGCAGTAGGCCTGGACCACGGTGTGAACTGGCACTCCTTACATATATTCTTGAAGATATCAGGTTGAAGCTATTAGATGACGGAAAGCTGGTCCACAGAGCGACCAATACACGTAATGACGATGAGGAGGAATAGGAGTAGGATGACTGATTTCCGGTTTGCATCGACTGCTATTCACTGTGCACAATTGGGAACTTACGACATGCTATGGAACGTTGTCTCATTCCGGGTACCATATAGCTCCTCTGGTTATCAATCGGAGGTATGTGACACAATTTCAGTTATTTCATTATACTCCTGATACATGTATGTAGGCTGCATTTTTTATTTAACTTATACAGACAATTTGCTCTGGTGATGTACAGGAGGACAGGAAACATGTAAAGACAAAGGAACAGTTTCCCCAATTAAGCAGCTTCTCCATTTGGAACACGCGCAAACGAAGGCAATAAGAATCCTAGGTTAGGAAGCGGGCCCAATTAGAGATGCAAAAGACTGCAGTTCGGCTAACTGCATTGGCTCAGGAACTAAATTATTTAGAAGCAATCGGCACATAGCTAGGTCACGTTGTACTAGAGAGGTATGTTGAGCTAAAATAAGGGCGATAGGTTTATGCTAAGCACTCCCACATGAATAACGCAGATTGA
>CALYDF020004890.1:0-14935 GCA_944474145.2 Dicrocoelium dendriticum | reverse complement strand
CACGTAGCAAAAACGAACCGTTTCAAGGTCACCAAGGTCACCAAAGCCAATTTCAACATTTATGTCTTCGTGACATTTTCCGAAAGTATACTTTCTGACCTCGCAAACTTAGCTAGGGTTTGTTTGTAAACAACATATTTCATATGCTCATTAACTTAAGATTTTTGTCACCGTTCCCTTGTACATTAATCGAGTTATTTTCTTTGTATTCTTCTCTCAAGTGCTTGGCTGTTGTTTGATATCCCCGGTGTGGCTGCGCTTGATGTGCATGTTGACAAAGTACCTACCTATTACCCACTACGTCGTCCTTACTGGCTCCAGGAGACAGGTTGTCGTTCCTGGAGGGGACGGGGTGCACGGTCTTTGTGGTTTTGCTAGGCTCGAAGAGTGGTTTCATGCATTCACTGTGGAGTGGACTACAGTCCAGATACCGCCTTGTGTGCTCCTGGTTCTTAAATACAGTGTGCATCTGTTTGCCTGTGAAGTAGTGTGGGCCGGCTCCGTTGATGAAACGTGGCTTCCCTGCACATGCATACCGGTCTTATCCCTTCGGGTTTACACTGGATTTTGGGGTGTGAGCATGGAGCTGTGGGTGGTGCAGCGCAAGCCACCTATTGTCCCTCTGTAGGCGCAGACGTCCTTTGACTTGCCACATTGACAGGCAAATCCGTTACCGGATGCTGCCAACAATATAAATATATATATATATATATACATGCATACGCAGTGCAAACTCTGTATATATGTGTATATATGTATGTGTGGTTGTTATATATATGTATATGAACATATATATACATATAAACATATATATATAAGTGAATATATATATATATATATTTTGTATTCTCGACTAAGCGAGATACGCCTGCGCAGGGACGATCATGTTAAGAGTGCAGAATGTGATCAGTTAATGTACAATGAAACAATGGGACTGTTGCATATGTGTATATATGAATGCAAGTAAATTTGCATGTAGGCGTGTTTAGCTATGTTTACGGGATTGGTGAATGTTTCTTGTCGTTTTGCTTGAATGTGTTTGAAGGTATCGCCAGTGTTAAACGGATGCACGCTATCTGTGCACCTGAGGTTATTTTCCGGATAATCGATGGGTGACTTCAGTTAGTGGCGAGTCACAACCGCCACGTCACAGTGTTGTTAAACGGACTTTTGTGGCTTTTTATAGGGAGAACGCTTTCCAGGCGACAACCCACCACGTCCTGGGAAACTGGAAGGGGGTAAACCCGAACCACCCAGCTGGCAACACGAGGAGGTTGTTCGGCCAGCCAGCCGCATATAAAGTTATCCCATATATATTTCTCTACCACAATATGTATATATCATAGGCGCCTGAGTTATTTGCATCTACATATTTAAATCACATATTTACAAATGTCTACGCTTAACAGCGCGGACATGATTTTTCATATACATATGTATAAACGTGTTTACAAGGAGATGCATAAGTGTAATACTTTTGGTATATACATATATAGTGGTACATATGTAAACGGATACTTACACATAGGGACGTTACTGGAGGCTCTATGCTAAGGGAATGTAGCATGCACGTGTTCTGTTTACTGTAGTTATTGGGGTGGTTGCGGAGATATTGCTGACCTGTTATCCGTTCGAATAAATGAGGTGGATAAGTTAATGGCGGTTTCAAGTAAGTCTGTTTACCTTGCCAATTAACTTACGTCATATGCAGTGTGAAGCTGGAGTTATATGGGCTTAACGTAAAAGGCTGGACATATAAACTTCACCGGTTGATTTCATAACTCGCGATAGCGTGTTTGTGATGCGCTGCACATGCACACTGATAACGTAGGTGCCCTTATATGCAGAGCTACCTTGTCGGAGCTGGCTCCAATTTCCAGTAGCTTTTGGCTATGGTTGGACGTGTGTATGGTGTTCTTTTTTTGATGGATTGTGAGAAGACATATGTTGAGATATGTTAACATTTGGATTGTTCTCATCAGTCCCAAACACAATACAAGCGGGATTCATGGACAGTTATATGCAGGAGAAAAGTTGGCACACCAAACAAAATGTCAAAATCAAGACAACGGTAACCTAATTGATTGTCTCAATAAACTCTGTGCACACAACACAGGTTAATAAGCCCTAATTAGCAAAGCCCCACTAATTGCCAAGATTATCGGATTATTGTTGCGTGATAACACCTTGAAAGCAGTCTCCGGGTTCACCTAATGTCGGGTTGCCGAGAGATGCTTGGTGATAGATGATGCGGAACTCCTGTTCATCCTCGGATACACTCCGTTTTGTTGCATCATCTGTTGCTGCACCCACATCGGCACATGTGTAGCTGCTCTCAGAGCTAACTGACGATCAGTCCTGCCTATGTATATGTCACCGCAACCGCAGGTGAACTGGTAAAGGACGTGAGAAGCCGAACCGACTGATGAGTTGCTCTGACGGTCATTAGGAACAAGGCTTCGCGTTGTATGTATCAGTCGCAACTGGGCGGTCGCGTGGGTGCGCGTATGGGCGGACCGGAGTTTATGTCCGATATCATTTGATACATGGTCTTCTTTGAACTGCAAGAACCAGTAAACAGTCTTTTTCTCTGTGGTTAACACAGATTTTCTCCTTAGGAGGCCTGCGGTGGATCTAAATGAACTTCTCAGGATACAGATTTGACACCAAAGTTTTGAACCAAAATTCTTCTTCAGCTGGAAATATTTTGGGGCTGCACATCCGCCTGGCTCTGTATAAAAGCGTTTTCACTAGGCCACGTTTGTATGCGAACGGGGCAAAACTGAAAAGTAGAGTTACTGCCCGCTCCAAGTTGTCCTGCGATGAACTGTGCGCTGTAGGGTACCATCGGTCCGTCTCTTAATGAGTATATCCAAAAGTGGCAGAGTATTATGTTGCTTAAACTCATGGGACACCGATAGATTTAGATGAATTGGTCTCAGAACTGTCGACAGCCGCGCAAAATGTCCGTTGCTAGTGAAGACTAGGATGTCGTCCACATACCGCTCTTACAACATAGCTTCACCAATGCTGGCAGTAACTTGTCTTTCTATCTTTACCTTATGCTCGCACTTGCCTATTAGTGTGACTGTTCGTGGGATAATGACTCCCAATGCACGGCAGTGTTGGCCTCCTGTGACTCTTTTCTCTAGATTGTGACGGCTTTTGGACCGTGGAATCATGAGCGCTTTAGCGTAAATACTCCAACGGATTACGCTTCGCACTGTGGTCCCCATTCATCCGCTCCGCGCCAATTTTTCGAATTTCCTTTTCCTCTTGGAACGTTGCTATACGTACTGTTGCTCCCGCATTCCATCTCAAGCTAGCTGTCCTTAGTTTCACCTAACATGCCTCTCGCATTCGGACTGCTGTCATCATCGCTTTACCTGTTTCTCTCCAACAATCGCATTATCCGCTCAAATTTTGTAAGCACGCTTTGTTATAGCGGTCTCTTGGCCATGCGCGTGCAGAAACTTCTTCCTACGTAGTTGTTGTAGTCTGAGCCACACCAGCGACGTGATGGAAAGAACGCGCTTACAAATCACTTATACTAAACAAAAGCACATAAGTTTTAATGTATCATGGGCACCGGTGCGCGCCATCAGTCTTTTGATAGTGCTTCTTGAATCATTGCTGCGTGTCTGTTTGGGTGCCCCTTGTCCGTTGCCCATTTTCCAGAAATTTCCAAAGCTACATCCGCCAAAACAAGAAGGTTTATCCACTGGAACTGGCTGACCCATCCTCAATAGCAAGCTGGTTTAAAACTTGCTCCTTTCTCCCGATGTAGAACCCACACATCGTTCCAAATGGAGCTCTTTCCGCCATTCTGGAGAAGCTACCCTCACTGGGCCTAAACAGATATACTTAGCTCGCCTCCTACTCCCATTATCACAATTTACTCACCTGGAATATATTTACATGGATCTTCTGTTCCACAATGGAAGACAAACAATTCTGGCGTGATTACCTTCAATACCTCGAACATTCCTATTCTCTATTCACCTGGAGCTTTTCCGATGTCATTTCACGGACAGCGTTGCGCTCGTATAAGTGGCTTTTCCAATGGCCTTTCATGGAGTTTTAACTTGACCATGGAGACAATTACACTTACATACATTTGAAGGAATTCCGATTCCATGTTGCGGGGTAAGAACCTCGTAACGATCCCGCATTGGACAAAGAAATGGCATTTTCGCCTGTTATGGACATATTCAGCCACAAGGAACAACTGCACTCACCATCCCCATGACAAGTCCATTGTGGATAGCTGGATACGATTTGCTAGCCGATTAAGAATATAACCAAAAAAGCCGGCCTCTATTAACAATGTGTTTGCTTACCTGCATCATTTTTCATTCGACCCTGCGACTCTTTTGCATCATTGACCGGTTTCAACGACCACTGCCGGATCATTACGAAGTTATTCGGCTAACCAAGGAAGCATTTTGGCTGTCAACTGACTGAGAATAAAAGAGTGCGAAATCGGTCCATTTGGTGCATAGCCGACTAGCACTACTGTTCAACGAAAGCTACGGAAGTGTTCCAGGACGTCGTGGGTTTTTGCCTAGTATGCGTTCTCCCTATAAAATGCCACAAACGTCCGCTTAACAACACTGCAACGTGGCGGATGTGACTCGCCACTAAATAAAGTCACAGCTAAACATTTCACACCGACGCAGTCCTCAGCCTTCTACATCCAACCTTTGCAAATGGTTTTACTACGAAGAATTCTTTGATAGTGCACAGATCATTCCGATTTCATACTGGTCAGTGATTGTACCAAAACATTGTTTGGGCTCCTGCGCTCATGGATTACTACATGACGAAACTACGCCCAACTGGTATCTTGAAGCAACAGTAATGACTGATTTTTACGAGCCCCAGCGTCATCATGTTCCTTGATCTGACTATTACCCGACAAAATGCTCACTCGAATGGACTACAACTTATCGCTTATACCTTACATTAAAACGAAATGTTTTAATATTCCGAAGAAGCTGTGCTTTATGCATATTTGCTCGCGCCTATACAGGTGTGTCTCGATTTACCGAGAACATACCATTTAGTTATTTATTTATAGAAAGATGTCTGCTAATATTGGTCCCAGAGGGCTACCCGTGGCGACGCCGTCGATCTCTTTATAAGCAGTGCACTCAAACTCGAACCGTATATTTTCCGTGCATAACAGGATCATACCTCTCAAATACTCCAGCGGCAGGCTAACAGACATGTTTTGACCCGCGATGAAAGCACACAAATTTTCAACCTTCTCGCGTAGAGGCATGTTTGCGAATGAGGAGTCGAAGACTATTTGTACATGTGATTCGCACCTAGCGACAAGTGTTCTAGTGTCTTGACTAATTCAAAGGTCCTTTAGACCATACGTGGCCAGGAGTTTGCGTACCGCCTCCAACCTTTTTGCTAGGCACCGCGCAACGCTGTGACCCGAAATGTTACCATATCGCAACTTATATCTTCTCACTTCTCTGACGAAATGGCTGAAGGGAACCCACTGTTTTACCATGATGAGATGGTTTGACGAATGCTTGCATAAAGGCTGACGATCGCTGTGGCTTAGCGAATGGCCTTATGGTCACGTCCTCTGGAAAACATGGCGATGGTTTTACTATTTGTATAGCTTTCCCCTTTTAACGTAAAGCATTGTAAGACGATGATGAGACAAACGGTACGTAAAGTAATCACTTCATTGTCGCTCAATCCCAATCAAAGTGGTCACGCGTATGCTGCCGACGAATGGAAAGCGTCACGTAGGCAGAGTCGGTCACTGAGCCATGGGGTATAAGTGCCTTCGTTAGGTGTAGACGTAAACCGATTTGCTTAATGATTACATGTGATATTTTACGCCGGATGGTATGACACCCGTCCAGGACGAACTGGCGCCTTTTGTACATTTGGCTCCATAACCTGGAAACTTACCTGTGAGAGGCTATAATAGGTGTGAGGTCAAACGATCGTTGCGTTATAGGAGAGGTATCTTGAAAGGTGAATACGCATGACACATGGAAACGGAGGATGAGGAGATCTGCGTTCGCACCAATTCAATTATCCACGCCATTGTGGCGTGTGTCCATGGATGCACTCTACCCTCATTGCGTTGACACTAAAAATGGTGGGCCCTTAAGAGGGTCGTTTTAGCCTTCCCTTGATGTAAGCCCTAAGGAGGGCTAACGTGGCTTTCCCTTGGTTGGTTTCATGGAAGCGGCTGGAGCAGCCGAACATGGTGATGGTGTGCGGCCTAAAGGAAGTTTCAATATATATGTATGTATGTATGCTTACCGTACGGTAGATGCATGCTCAGCACAGTCGGTGCATGGTGCAGTGGACCGGGGTCAGTATAGGCAAGGACACATGCGGGTGCATTCCAGCCTAATGAGGGAAAGGTAGATGGGAACCCGCGCCAACGAAACTGTGGGTCTGGCCGGATATAGGAATGGCGGAGGACCCATAGCTGCCGTTGCACGCATATCAACGGAGGACAAATGTGGTATGTTAGGTAGGCGCGAATCTATATGGAACATGCGTATGCTATGAAATGAAACGTTAACGGAGAAGCTATATATACCTACCGAAGTTCATGGAAGCTGAGGAAAGAGGCGCAACAGTTACCCGTGAGGATCTCTGTCACAGGCAAACAAAAGGATAACGCTGGCGGTGGGCAAGCGGCGGACGGGCAGTCCAGTGTGTTGCAGTTTATTGAGGGTAAGGTGGAAGAAAAGCCACGCAAACCTACCTGTGAGTCAGGCGGAAAATAGGGATGGCGGAGGACACGCGGCTGACGTGGCTCGCATATCAACTTAGGCCAAAGGTGGCATGTTACGGAGGTGCGAATTGGTGTAAAACATGCGTAAGCTACAAAATGAATAGAACGCGGAGAACTGCTGTCACATCCATAAAGGTAAACTGCACACCAACATGCACCACCACCAACTGGACCACCATCATGCAATGCCACAGGATATACCCCCGCAATAGATTTGGTGCATCGCATCCGCCAAGCGCACCTCACGGTATCGTGCACTAAGCATTCCATGCATGACGGTACAAAATACACCGACCTTATTGGATCAGCATTCCTTTGCACCCGGCACTTGCCATGCTGTACCAGCAAACGAAGCACTTGAAACACCACTCCGTCTCGTTTACGCATGTGTCGCCGCCTCACGTATCACAAGTTCGTCTTTGTCATTCGTCGACCATAAGTCCTCCACAAATGAGTCCTTATTTCACGGCTTACTTTAAATGTGTCCATCAAGGAACAGACCTCAGACTCTTGATCAGCAGTTAAACGTCGGTTGCTGAGTTAGAGCCATGGCTGGCCACTTTGAAAACTGCGCGTGTGCTGTACGTTGTATTTGCAGCGCTCATAGAACTGCCCTCTCAAACTGAGTGAGAAACGCGCCAGAGAGCCGCAATCACGCAGTCTGTGAAATCAATGCTTTAGTGTTCCAATATAAATGTAAGTTACCGTTTCCCCACCGCTCCATTACGTGTCGAATGAACGCAGCGAAATTGCACAAACCGGTACGGAAAAACTTCAGCGACCTTCTTACCACTTTGCTTCAAATGCTGCTTCGCAGTTTACTTACGATATTTGAAAAAACTACGGGCAGTCGCCATTTGGAAGTTGCGCACCGCTTCGTACACTTCCTCCTAGCTTTTATACCGATCGCGCACCATACGGCAAAAAGCAGTAGTGTCATCCACCATGGCGTTTGATAAACATTTAAACCTCTTCCAGTTAACCTCATTTAAAACAGTGCAAAAATAACCTCTAATGAATGTTATCAAATACCACCAGTTGTGTATACTTATGCACTAAGCGACACATATACATATCCTTAACATCCAGTTATGAAGGCATCACCATTAGGCCTGCCGTACCGGAACACGAAGTTTAGGACTAGTTAATACTAGTCCGAGTGGGTGCGCGAAATAAAGCGCGGCTATCCGAAGTCAGTTGGAGTCGGACACAGCGGGCTGTATTCAATGGGCTACAAGAAGGGTCGGACGGATAAAGCGAGGCAAGAGCGAACCCGTGAGCGCGAGAACTTACAAGGCGGACGAGTGTCGAGCCGGTTGTACGGACGATTAAAACATGAAAGAATAATGTACAATCGGTCAACAATTAAATTGTACATGAAAGCTAAATCGTTTTAGGCGCTACAGAGCTCCCCTCCTAGAAGGATGAACCTAGAAAACCTTCGCCTGCAAAAAGGGCTGTTGAGTCAAGGTTCGTAAGGCAAAATCGTGCCAAGCACAAATGAGCGAGCGTTCGTGTCAAATGGGGTCCGCCGGTAGTCGGAGTCCGCTGTGCCGTTTTGCTTTGTTGTTTATTGATTGCAGGGCATGGTGCACCTAGACGAACCGTTAAAGCGGGCTTGTCGGACTACATAAAGCTGGCTAGCCCAGAGAAAGGCCGACAGGACCTCAACTTCCGCTGCTGCCGAACAGTGCGCTCTCACCAGCTTTTCAAGCAGTTTGACCAAGACGCAATTCAGACTGACTGGCTTATAATTGGCTGACAGACACCTGTCGCAATTTTTGAAGATAGGACAGATGGCAGCCTTCTTCCTTTCAGAAAGTAATGTACAGCTCTCCTCATCATTGGAATGTAGCCCGCAGATGGAAAAATACTTTGTCAGCTCCGCCGCCCCCCTTCGCCAACGGGATCAAGAGGGACATTGCAAGTCGGTACCAATAGAACCGCTGCATTGGCACAAGAAGCAACAAGCTCAGAGTTTACTCAACTGTTAAGAACCCAATCGATGTTTGAAACATTTTTCTGACTGTGCATTAACGACATACACAGGTAGATTGTTCCCCTCGTTCACTACTCCGGTAGACAGACCGATGGCACAACGGACCCGTAGTCTCCTTTTTTAACCAGTCTCCAATGGTGACCACGTGTCGAACTGAAAGAATTGAGTGGAATCAGTTCTCCAGCTCAGCTGCAAGTTCACCTCTAACGATACGACGTGTGAAAATCAAATCCCCGCGACCTGGGCGATAGGCTAGGGAGAACAAGGTCAGGCGTTGAAGACGATGTGAGTAAGGCAGGGTTCGTAACTCCAAAATGGATTTAGATCCTCACCGCTTAACTATTTCTATCGAGTTGAATAAAGTCACAGCCCATAACTTCACACTGGCAGCTCAATTAGAATCATCATACTGAATAGCTTGCTCTTCAATTATCTTTCAATGGATCACTCAGGATTCTTTATCTATTATTACTCGAGGTAGGACTGCGATATATGGCAGAGCGATTATGTCCAAACAAATCGTTCTTTCGCATGTTCATCATCGCACAGTTCCAAGCATGGACATATGAACTATTTTCTACTGTCACTACAGTTCCCATAAAATGTCTGTACAGCTGTACATACCTGATCATGCCTCAACTGGCGTGCCTCGCATAGTCGAGAATAAATATTTATTTATTTATTTATTTATTTATTTGGAAATAGGATAAACAGCCGGCAGTCCATACTCAAGAATCGGACATACATGAGGTGAACAGAAGTCTGAAGATCTCCGGAGTCAAGCGAGAGAAGGATGGTCGTATGGCGAAAAACTACCTGTTGGCAGAAGCGACTTCCCTCAAGGTACCTTCAGTCGATTTTAGGTCTGGGGTCACAACGATGCCAAGGTCCCTCTCACTATTAGAGTTTGGCAACAAAAACCCACCGATATGATAAATTCCAAATGGTTCGGAGGCACAGATCGGAAGAACAGAACCTTTATCGTGACGGATGGGCAATTGACACCTGATCGACCGATCATGCAGCGAATCGAGCCTTGTTTGTAGTAAACCAGCTTCATTTAGACAGGAGACTTCCATCCATGACTTGAAATCATCTGCGTAAATCAAACAATCGGCACGTTGTATAGACGCCAGGCCATTAATAAAGACTGTAAGAAGTTCAGGGTCAAGAACAGAGCCTTGCGGAACACCGCTGGTCAAATTTACATGGAAGGCAAGGGACTCATTTACTTGCACACGAAAAGCGCGGTCATGCAGGAGATCAGTGAGGCAAGAGAGGGTTTTTCCTGAAACATCAATACTGCGAAGTTTCCTAAGCAAAATTTCGTGTAAAACCTTATCAAAAGCATTACTAAAACCCACATATACGACCTCTGGACGCTTACCAACATCCATGGATTTAGCCCACTTTTCTCGAGCAACCAAAAGATGGTGACACATGAACGCGAAGGACAAATCCATGCTGCGCAGCTGAAATGATCTTGCGGTTCTGGAAGTGTAGGTTGATAGCTCGCCTAAGACTCCCGAAGCACCGTTGTCAGCGGTTCACTTGTTTTCACTGCCAACACATGCAGAGGCTTCGGGTGAATTGAATCAGCTCCAGCTGCTTTGGAAGAGTGCAATTGTTGCAGCTTTTCTACCACAGTAAACTCAACTAAATAAGAACCCTCAGGTACTCTGGGGACAAGTGCGACGCTAGTCAACGCGGCCTCACGTACCAAAGCTCCTGCATAATGTTCCCCATGTACACGAGCCTTATCTGAGTCCGCATACGCACAAGTGCCGTCGCCCAGCATCAATGTTGCTTCGCAGCATACGTATGACATTTGAAAAAACTACAGGCAGTCGCAAATTGGAAGTTGAAAACAAATTCTTCCACTTCCTCCCAGCTTTTACAGCTATCGCGGACCATACGGTAAAAAAGCAAGGAAAGCGCACAAAGGGCAAAGAAAGCGCGCAAACCCCGCCTGCAAACCGGAAGCTAAAAAATGCGCAAAAAACAAGCACCTGCTTTGGAAACACCACCTGGTATTACAATTCCCTCAGTGGGGCAAGAGGTGCCGTTGCCTTCGGTTCCACTGAATTCTGTCAAACAACCATGTGGCGTAGATGGTAGAGCATATAGCGTAAACACACCTCGTCGAGGCGGTTCTTGCACAGATAGCAGCGTGGTCTTCAGAAACGCCACTGAATCCACTGCCGCTCTTCCCACCGAGCGCATGCTTGATGATCTTGGTTGGCCTAAAGTTTGCGTGATCAGGCTTTTACCACCAGGTTTCCCTGGCGTTACTGTCAGGAACCTCATCAGATTGGGGAACGTTCCGGTAGGTCAAGTAAATCCTCGACCCTGTCTGCTTAGGGTGGTCCTCTCCACCACAGAAGAGCGCAGGGCCTTACTGAGATTTGCCTTCAAGCTCAAAGGTACCAACATTAATGTGCAACCAGGCCTTCCGTTAGCGGATAGGTTTAAGTTAAAGGAAGCCATCAGAGACCTAAAAGCCCGGCGTGCAGCTGGCGAGCAAGATCTGCGATTGGTTGGTTTTAGGCGGTCAGTCGGCGGTCCTTTTCTGCCCTGCCAGAACCTATACTACTTGCGTATGACCCAGGGCTGGTCGTGCCGAAGCCCTCCAAGTAGTACTTAGTAACGTGCATAGTTTGAGGAACAAGATGTGCGAGGTGAGTCTGCTCGTAGACAAATCTCGTCTAGATATACTTGATTTCACTGAAACGTGTTTGCCTGAGGAAATCACAGATGGCGAAGTATATCTGCCTGGCTACGCATGTTCCGCGCTGACTGCTCTATTGGACGTCAGGTGGGTGGGGTAGCTCTTTATGTGAGCTATCACGTCGACGTATTGAAGACCAGCGTTTTTCAGTCTCCCGACAAATCTGTTGGGGCTCTCGCAGTCTTGATTTGCGCTGCCTCGGTTCAGGTTACGGTCCTGTTAGTGTATAGAAGCCCTATGAGCACTTCAAATCGAATCATTGAGTTTATACGCACTCACTCTGCGAACAAGTGTCTGGTGCAGGGAGGCTTCAACCTCCCAAAGGTTTGTTGGGATAACCTATCTTGCAGTTCGGCTCTGGAATCGTTCGGCGCAGAACTGCTGGGCTTGACGCTGCAGGTACCATTACACCAGTTCGTGGACCTCCTCACTAGGTACATGTGCAAGCAGCAGCCGTCCATTTTAGTTCTTGTTTTTGCTAAATCGTTTGACTTTGTAAGTGACATTAACTACGATGCCTTTCTGCGCTAGCGATTACGTTTGCTTATTTTTTTCAGTGCACCCTTCTCAGGCCTTGCCAAGCTACTACCAGTTGGTATCCGAACCTATGGGCCGTGGACTTCCGAACGATGCGGGTAAAGCTACGTCAACGCTTTGTGTGATATCTGAGACCGACACTGCTCACATAGCCTGCGAAAAACTTAAGGCTCACCTCGTCGACGTTTCTGCACCCCACATCTCACTGGTAAAATGAAGGGACTCGGGAGCGCAGCCTCCGTTGATATATTCCGCGGGGGAGGGCCTACTAAAAATGCGGTCTTGATGCTGGCGAGCGTACCGAACAGCTTCGTCGAACAGCACGCTTGACAAGTATTGGTTTTTTTGAAATGAGTGCAAGCTACATCTTAGGTTGGCCCGGCTTCAGTATGAAAAGGACTTAGCGGATACTGCCTCGAAAAATCCCAAAAAGTTCTTTGCTTACGCCAAACGACGCTGTGGTGCAAACTCGCTCATACACCATTGCTTCGAGGAGATGGGATCCAAGCCTATGGCGACTACGACAAGGCATGCGTGCTTGGTAAGCAGTACTCAAGCAACTTTGTCCCCGAAACGAATAAACTATGCTAAGAAGTAGCTTCAAGCGTCTCTAAGGACAATTGTCTGGATAAAATTTTTGTAACTGAGTCCCAATTTCTCCGGTTGCTAAGAGAGGTAAATCCAGCTAGGGCTTCCGAGCCAGATTTAGTTTATCCAAAACTGTTGCATGAATTAGTAGTGGAACTCAGTGGACTTCTGACTGGTATGTTGCAGAAGTCGCTCAACAGATGTGTCGTTCCTACCGAATGGAAGGAAGCTGTTGTCTGCTCGATTTTCAAGTTCGGTGACAAAGACCTACCGGCTAATTACAGGTCTGTCAGCTTGACTAGTGTGGTCGTTAAGTTACTTGAAAATTTGATACGATATATAGTGGAGAAGCATTTAAATATGTTTAAGCTGCTTAGCGGCGAGCAACATGGTTTTCGCAAAGGATTTTCTTTTCAGACGAACTTGCCGGTAGCTCGTGAGTGCTGTGCTGAAGCCGTAGACAGTGGACATGCGGTGGACGTGGTGTTCACTGACTTCGCCAAGGCCTTTGACACTGTTCCCCATTCGCGACTCTCACTGAAGTAGAGGTCGTATGGAATAGCTGGTCGCGCTCTCCAGTGGGTGTCAGATTTTCTGGATGGACGGGAACAGTGTATTCTTGTGGGAAGCAGTCTTTCGTTTCGACAAGCGGCGTTCCGCAAGGCTCAGTCCTTGGTCCACTGCTATTCTCAGTCTACGTGATTGACTTGCCGGAGGAGCTTGAGGTGCCATCGCTCTTATTTGCAGAGGACCTAAAGCTCTGGATTATTGTTGATATCTGGTGGTCCTGTAGCTCTTCAACGGTAGCTGGATAGACTCTGGGAATGGTCTGTCTTGTGGTTGTTGGCCATAAACCGGGCAAAGTGTTCAGTGCTGCGTATCGGAGCGTCTGCTTCCTCCATAAGTTATGTGCGCGATGGAATTAAACTTCCTCACGTGACTCATCAGGTTGATCTAGGTGTCGTCCACTGTTCCACGCTATACTCTGGAGACAATTGGAACAAGGCTGCTAGTAAAGGGTTCCGGATGTTGTGGTTTTTCCGTCTTGCTATCGGGAACCCATCCGCTGAGGTGTTTGTGAAGCTCTTCTCAGGGTTTGTTCGACCCCACCTAGAATATTGCGCCCAGGCCTGTCAACCATGCCTTGTCCTGGACAAAACGCGTGCCAGTATTAGGTTGATCAAGGGAGAACGAGGACCAACGTACCCCGAGCGCCTACTTAGTTTGGGGATGCAGTCAATGCACTATCGAAGGGTTAGAGGGGACCTAATCTTAACTTACCGTATTGTGACTGGGAAGGTTGGACCTGATTTGTCCATGCTATTTAGTCCTGCTAGATTATCTGGTCTCCGCAGGCATTTAAGGAAGCTGGACAAACCGTGGTCCGATCGAGTTAGAGCGGAGCTACTGTTATCGCGTCGAGTCATCGAGAGCTGGAATCTGCTTCCAGAAAATGTTGTTAAGGAGGCTACGGTTAAGATGTTTTAGCGTCAACTAGGCATTTTCAAGTGGCAACGCGAAACCTTTCCTTTTCCTGTCTAATTCCCATCTTCATACTTCGATCCTATTTTCTTTACTTTTCCTTGCCGTTGGTATTATTCTCTTCTTTTAGCTGATTTCCCCTACTCTCTTACCTTCGATTTTTGTTCCTCTCGTACTTAATTCACGTTACTGACATAGCTGGGACAGCTAATGTAAGGAACGTGGGCATTAAATTGGTGGACCGTGGTGTTTTTCGGGTGTTTTCGTTTTAGACCCTTCAGGAACTCGGAGTACCCCTGTCAACTCCTGGATCGACGACCCGCTCAAGAAAGAACATTTACGGGATTCATCCTATCGTTTCAGTCCCATTTTAACTTGACCTTGGAACAGCAGTGTCATCCACCATGGTGCTCGATAACCAATTAGACCTCCTCCAGTTAACCTCATTTAAAACAGCGCCAAATTCACAACTAATACATTTTATCAAATGCCATCTCTTGTACATATTTACGCACGAAGCGACACATATACGTCTCTCGCACATATAGTTATGAAACCATCACCATTTGACCAGCCGTACCGGAACGCAGCCAAATTTTCAGTACAAAAGTTAGCCAATCCCGGATGTTGAAATTGCTTATGGCCACCGTGGCAGATAGAATCCCCCTTCCATCTTCAAATTCGGGAGACGTGCTCTAATAGATGGTTTACACGAGTTGCTGGTGAAACTTTGGGAGCCGGAAACTGTCCCGGCAGACTGGAGCCGCTGTGTCAAAGAGCGTCAGATTAATCGAAAACAACTGATCGTAATTTGGGGGCG
>CALYDF020004889.1:0-14938 GCA_944474145.2 Dicrocoelium dendriticum | reverse complement strand
CCAGGCCCTCCTCCATGGCAGTCTACTCGGTAAAGGTAGGATGCAGGGCTCTGCACCTCCGCGTCCAGGAAAGCCGAGGACAACTAGGTTTTGGTGAAAGATATAAGGTCCGGCCCATTCATGAGGGCAAGAGGCTGAAATTCGTCTAGATTGTTTCTGAGAATACGCACATTGAAAGCAATTTCGCGCAGTCCGTTCTTCAACTCTAACACCCAAGCATTACAAGGAGTGGTCTGCAACGATTATTAACGCTTCTCGAAGTACGCGAAAATCCACGATATGTAGGTCCATCTTATCGTTATCACGACGACATCTGTGTTCATCAACCGCTTTTATTTTTAAACGAGACTCCGGAGACAGGACGCGGAGCTCGTCAGCGAATGCCATGGAACTTAGCATTATGTTGAAACACATTCTTCAAGGCACGGACCTTAGAGTAGTCCTCCTGTTTCTTGCCAAGGCGGGAAGCAGAGACGATGTTGATTCCCGGCTGACCTTCGTCGATCAGTAAGAAGAGCATCCGTATTAAAAAACTTGCTCATCCCTATTCCTTTCAGCTGGAGTGCTTTTGGACGACGCAGGGGGCATTTATGATGATTAGGCAACGGCCACGAGAGGGGTGATTTGTTGTTATCGGGGATCTGTAGTTTGTGGGGAGGTGGACCCTCCTTTAGCAGGTTTTCCAGCAGGCCGACTATATCAAGAACTAGCTTCAACTGCGGTTGTGTATACAATAGTTTGCGCTTCACCTTGACATCTATCTTGCAATTACTTTCAGCCTCTAGTCGTGACGAAAGCAACAGCGCACACTCCTTCGCTACGGATGCCTAAGTCTTGGTAATTGAGGCTTTAGGTGGTCAACAACCGTCGGCTTACCAGTGGGGGCAACCGGACCAGAAGCTAGTGACCAGAAGCATGGGGAAGCCAAGGAGGCAGTACCGCTGATTGCTTCAGTTTGAGCAGAAGAGAAACTGGGTTCGGCGCAGGAAGTCCCCGAAGCAGTGCAATGTTGGTACCTGTCTTTTTCGCTGGAGTCCGAATGGCCAGGATATACTTGTCGTTGGAGGGCAGCAGAAGATCATTCTGCTTCTGCGTAGCATTCAGACATGAGGGACTTGGGCTGGTTGGAGGCAGGCCATGCAAATCGCGACACACAGTCCAGCGCTACATGGGTCACAAATAAAAACGACGACTCAGGAAGTGGTCCTCTTCAGCGGATCGATGCACCGATTTTAAGACATAAATGTGCAGACATCCTTTGCAGAAGGAACATTAAACAGCCTCTGACCAAGCAGTGACAAACTTACAGCAATCCAAGCCTTCGGAGACATCGTATACCATATACAATTACTTCAGAATGAATCTTCAAGACAGTAACGAAACACGAAGGAGTTTGCTCTCCCTGAGGTTTCCCTGTGGAACGACGTATGTAACGATCCGCCTTATCCTTGGTTTGAACGGAAAGGGATGGAGCTGACGCCGAATCTGTTTTTGCTTTTTAGCACTCCAATGAACTCCAATTTTTCGGGTTCCAATAACCAAACGAGCCACTAGTCAGCCGGGTTAAACCAAATACATATCCTTAGCTGGTATGTAATATAGCATTGTTAAAATTTTAAAGTTTGTTCACCTTAAAGTCCCGGCTGTTTTAAGTGCTGCTTATCTTTCGTTTTGTTTTATTAAACCAGTGCGGCTCATTTGTAATCAGTGGTGACACATTTAAAATAGCTTTCAGTTTCCGTCAGATAATAACAACGTAACTGTAGCATCTAAAAAATCTTTGCAAAATCATTGCTTCCTTGCTTTTTATTAACCTACTGCTTTTCTTTGGTGCTTTTATAACTCTTTCAGCTTTGCGACTGAAATATTTTATTTTAAATACACACAATATCCATAGTGACAGAGATACTAACGTAGAAGTATAGCTTATTAACAAATAAGGGTGCTAAAAATTTTATTTAAATAATGGTGTTGCTTGTCTTAACATTTAACACAACACATTTTAAGCGAAACACCCAAATACCTTCCTGATTGAAATGAGAAACTTCCAGAAGTTCTACTTAGCGTGTTATGGAGGAACCGGTAAAGGAGAATACCAAGTCAGTCAGGTTTACCTCACATATAAAGTATCCTGATGCACCTTAGCGTCGGACGGCCGTAAACCCCGAGGTATGCCGGAATGTATGTGTACGTAGAGTCCGATCGTGAACCAAGCAGGCAGCGATGCGCACAATCACAACAATCCAGCGGCCACCAAGGAAGAACCACTGAAAGCGAGCTCGTAACCAAGTGTGTCTATATACAGTCAATTAAAACAAAGCTGTACAACGATTGCAGCGAAATAGGCAAACGTGAAAATGCAAAGTAAGCAAATTATTTACAATCGCTACAGTGTTTCTGCTCATACACAGAGGCAAAAAATAAACACAAATATAACTAGCGGTATATCTATGCGTTGTTAACTAATATTGTGCATCTTTAGCTTAAATGTACTTTGCATATATGTCTTTAATTTAAACCGTAATTTTAGTCAGGTTGTGTGACCGCTTGAACGCTCTGCGTGACAGCGTTTTGGAATACAGGCCAAGTAGACAGGACACATTTTGGAGGAATTCTAAAATTTTAAAACCATTTCCGTTAAGCTTGCTGGCCATTCCATGCTTTATTAAATTGTATAACCGATTTCTATTATTGCAACCATGTCTGCAATGAGAAAAATACATTTACGAGAAGGGTTACTTATTTGTTAAAACGTGCGCTGAGTGACAAAATTTTATCCAATATTTGCCAATTAACGACGATTGATGTACCTAAGACGCTCAAGTATGCTGCTCTAGCGATGCAAACTGCTGCACAACACAAGTGTCCATACCTTTTCCGCAACATTTCTAATTGCAGTGATATGAACAATGTCTGTTGCATCTCTCCATCCCAGTAATATATATTTAGAGAGAGCATCGATTATTCGGAAACGGTTACCGTTCCAAAATAATAAAACGAGCCTGGGACGATGCACGCAATCAAGCGCGGATGTCAACTAACAAATAGAGCCTAACTAAACAGATTATATTCAAGAGATAAAAATGTTGTCGTCCGAAGAAATGGCACAGGAGTATGAAAAAGCCGATAAAGCACGAAGCAAGTGAGTGTTATACCTAATGTCGGTAAACATGACCCTGGTGAAAAGATATACAAACCGAGGTGAAATAGTCTACGTTGGGTCAAAAACAAGACTGGGCAAAATAAGGTCTTGTACTAAGTGTTGCTGTGCCATGTGGGATGCCTAAAAAAGTGGCATTCGATGTTCAGACCTACTGGTGGAAAGTTTTGTAGAGCCAAAACATGGCCAATAAAATAAAGTGATTTTATTCATGTCGAAAGAAATTGCTTCAGGTTATATGACCCGCTCTTTCGTTTCTATTTTCTTAATTAGTTGACGGCTTGATTAGTTGCATCACAAATGAGTATGCTTGTCGGACCTTGCAAAATATTGGCCAGTACAGAGAAAATGTCGACAACAATTCAACCTCCAGTGCTGCCAAACTGCGTGCATTGGATGTGCATTTAGGTAGCCAAACACCTTACCGTGCCAAACCGGCTCTCTTCTGCACAAATCAACTTCCAGCTTTTACGTCTGAATACTCAGCAAAACACAAATGCGTCGTTCTTAACTGTTGGTTGATAAAAGGTGGTTGAAGTACGCAGCAATTATTGTGCAAGTATGACGCACACATTAGTTTTGCGTGGAATGAAGGAATCATTTGCGTGCAATGCCGTTTGGATTCGCGGGTGTTAAAATTCAGTAATTTCCTTAAAGCTTTCGAATGCCTTGTTTTTAAAATGCTATTAACCATGAATCAGTGTACAGGTAAACTATATTTTAAAAAAACGTAATAACACAGTATATTATCGGAAATACCAACAGGGTCCCTATCCGCCACACCACGGTGGATATTTACGGGAGGCGACAGTTTATTTAGGGTAGACGTCCGAACGGCTGCGGTTTGTAGGCTATGTTCGTGGTTTGCTCCAACAGTGCTAAGATACTTAAACGTCAAGTGATTAGTTTTAACTTTACAAGAAAAGCTGCTGCAAGATATTGACGAGGTTATTTCTTTTGAGAGCGCTGTCTTCACTCGGTAGTTCATGATTTGTTCTCTTTAACCATAAGAATTAATTAAATTGTCTTATTCTATAGCTTATTTTAGTGAACCATACGGTCATTAACCACTGTAAACTGCCAAAAGCCATTTGCACCAAACAGTTTATGGAAAGCATAAAGATAGCTTACCGGACCCAATAAACAATAACCTGCAACAGTGCAACGGAAGAGCACAGCTCAAGCAGTTAGTAAGCCAACAGACCCGTAAACCTGTTATAGTCAAAAAAGCATGTGGGTTGCTTGGACTGCCAGTTGTCCGGAAAAATGCAGAATGCAGCCGTGGGTCAACTGCACAGATGTACTCACGAAAACGGTCCATAAACATTTGCGAATACCTAAATGGACGACTGGAATAGTTTTGAAACCCGAGCCGCCTTCTTGCGCCCGGTGGACTGCCACCGGTTGGCAGTAAAACTTTCAACTACGCCTATAGCGGTCGGATATTAGTACATTATCTGGAATTGCGGACAGCTCAACTTATTAGGTGTGGTAACGAATGTACACCATAAATGTGACCATTAACTAGTGGTCACGATGGTAAGAGAGCCATACAGTGCTACCCAGCCTTTTAAATAGGCGTTGGCTATTACCTTTTGATAGCCGGTTGCATTAATTGAATAAAGTCATTGGTTAAAGCAAGCTAAGCAATGTTGTCAAAGAACTTAATAGCTAAACGTGCACGTAGATTAGACGTGCTTCTGACGTTTAAAACGTGTTCAATAGGCTTGTTGTGGTTTTCTGCACTTACTTGATTTGGCAGAAAACGCAAGCAGCTGCCCAAGTACTGCCAGCGCTATTAATATTTGCCAAAAGCCCGTGAGATCACGGGTTTAATTGATGCTTTACTGCCATGGTGAGAGAAACCGAGTAATAGGAGGAATATGGTTTCCCAATATGCTCGTAGTAATACTGAACGCGTAGCGTGGTGTGATGTATCGCAAAAGGTTTTTCCTTCGACGAATCCAACAAACTGGCCGTATGTAGAGTGTGGGAACACGCATGGCAGACGTACGTTTTAACCGTTGAGCCTTGCGGCTACTATGGCTCCTAGGTCTATAGCGGTGCCGATGTCAGTGTAGATCGCTTTGGCTCGTAAATGTGCACACTTGATTTTATTGTTTATATTTACGACCACAGTATCCATACACATAACCGACGGCAAGAAACATAGTACATGTAAGATGATGTACAAGGAGTTTTTCAAAAGTACCGTCGGTTGATTGCGAGACAATTGGTAGCGCGGAGAAAATGTGCATAAGGTAAACAAATAAAAACCTAAGCCACCATAAAAGCACGTCTAATTGCTACAGCTACCGTGGCAATAAACTAGCCGCATAAAATCGGACATAATCAAGCAACATAACCTGCATATAAATAAAGATAATTTAAAGGTGTTTGTTCTGTTTTTACCTTTTCTACCCACAAGTGATTTGCTTGCTCTTTTACATTTATTTCTGTACGGAACCTGATGACAAAAATGTTAAAAACAATCGCATGCGCTGCAATTACATGATTGCGTTTTCCTTTGGAATAAAATTAACTAGGCAATGTCGCTTTCAAGTATTATGCTTTTTATCTTTGCTTTACTTGTTCTACTTACAACTCCGTTCAGCGCTAGTTGATTAATCATTTGTGCATGCATTTGATCGGTTGCAATTCATACCTCTATCGACTTGACTGTACTGCGCGTACGTGCAGACATTTTTTAATACCTAAGTTCCGGGGCTGCACTGGTCTGCTGCTTTTTTGGAATACAGCAAATTGGCGTCGCGTGTTACAGATGCCCTTGCATGCTACTGCCACTTCACCGTGCTGGACTGATTCTGCGGATAGTTCCAATGCCTAATGTTGAGAAGACTAGAAAATTAATTTTTTTGATAACATATCTGTGCTACCAGTTTTTAATCCATCCGCAAAGCTGAAAACAAACGATACTTCAAGGCGTATGCGCTTGCACCTCGGCTCAGAAAGTTTAGGTATTTCTGAAGTCCTAAACTTTCGGAAGGAAATTACGATGACATAGACCGCATCGGCCCTCAATAAACCTTGGGGTGTTTGAATGTACACCTATCATACTCAGTAGGATTTTTCGCAGCTGCAACCAGCATTTCGTGAATCAATGGATGCATTCATCTTTGTCTTAATTTTGTGTTTGAAAGTAGGATTACGATAGTACGTCTAAGCAAAATGTGGAAGAAACTATACTAATAAAACAGGTGATTTTTTTCTCGCGGATTCTCAGACCAGAGGGTTTCTTAATGGAGAAAGCAGAAAGCTCACATGGAACAGGGCCTGTGAGGCGGCTCGCGCGAATTTGGCAGTCACAGAACAAAACAAACATTTACTCCTTCACACAGATGCTGCTGAAATTGACCGTTTGTATGCTACAAAATCTCTGATGCGATCCACCGTTAGCAATAGTTTTTACCGTTGTAGAAATGCTGAACATCGTACAAATGAAATCTTGTATCCCGCAAACAATAAAATTTAACGGAATTGAGATAAATCCGGTCATTTACTTTAAATTTGTCGTCCCGCGCCAAATATTTTATTTGGTACCAAACATGACTCTAACGCCTCTCCGGCCACAAATAAACAATCCATAAATGGCGTTAATGCACACAAACATCCACTTTCGTCTCCAACTCAAGAACCCAAACTGCGTTCGCCGGACATAAGGCGTGTATTATTTGAACTTAGTAACAAAGTCATTCTTTTAGACATGGAACTAGATTCCACGCCACCAATCACAGTTGTGTTTCATTGCTTGTGCACACTGCATTTTGGTCAGCTAATTGTATAACCTTCCGATGACACTTTCAACAGCTACTCAACTTGTGATGTTTACATACAGGGTATTCGCATATCTTCTATGTTTCTTCTATACATCAGAAAGCGTGTATTTGAAGTTTACGTCCCTAAAACTGATAGTAAGCATCTGTTGGGAGGTAATGCCGTGATCTTATAGAACCTATTACTGTGCATCAACCGGAGGACTATTTCCAGCATCAACCCTCATTCATTACGTTCCAGTTACCCAAATTTCTTCAGTATATTGCTAGAGTCTTTACCGCAATGCACAGCATTCGGTTGAGCAAGAATTACAAACCGTTTAGAATTTCTCAACCTGGGCCTGTACCACTGACCAAGCGAAAGGGGTTGTTGCAAGCTTTAAAAAAGTTTGATCACTAAAGACTTGATAGGACCCATACAATGTTCTGAATGTTTTTATCCCCTAGTTGGTGTACAAAAGAAACGGTTATTTTGGTCTATGCACCAACGTTAGCATTGAATCGACATATAATTGTGGACAAGTTGCCTCTTCCTTCTCCCGACAGGTTGATAGTTAGGATTTGAAATTCAAACTTTCCTCAAAGCTGGATATTCGCAATGCATACCCTCACATGCCACTGACTCCAGATTGCCAAAATTTGACTACTTTCCTCACTCAAGACCGTAATAATAATACGAAGCGTTACCATTGGGCGTTAGTGGTGTGCCAGCAGCTTGGCAGAAATTTATTACTTTATCGTTATCAGATCTCAAATGATGTGCTGTTACTTTGGATGCTTTTTGTGTGTTTGTTAGCAGCCCTACCGAACATCAGGAAAACCTTCATAATGTGCTGCATAGACTGATTAAACCAAAGCACCTCCTGAATACTAACAAATGCCAATTAGATGTAATGGTGGTCGAGCTTATTAGACATGTTATTTCTACCTCGGATAATAAGCCTAATGTGCAGAACACAAGAGCCATTCTCGATTGTCCAATACCATGCAATGTTACACGGATGAAACATTTCTTGGGTTTGTGTTCTTATTAACTACGACATTTACCAAATCTTGCGACTATTGCCGAGTCTTTACGAAGGTTGACGCGACAATACCAGGGGTTCCGTTGGGCCACTAAAAAAACAGTGCTTATATGAACATAAGAGCGATGATTGAATCCACTTCCAAGGTAGCGATCTTCAATGAGCACCATCCAACTTTCGTTTAAACGGACGCTTCATAATTTGGCGTAGATGCAGTTCTGTTTTAGCTGCGCGATGGAAAAGAGAACGTGAGTGCGTACGCATTGTGTATTTCATCTGATACTGAAAGAAATTATTCCACCGTCGGAAGGAAAGATCTCGCATGCGTCCGGGCATGTGAGAACTTGCATTTTAGCATAATCGACGTCGGTTCACTTTACGCACCGGTCATTATGCTCTTCAATGCAACTAAGTCGAGATAACAAAGGCCAAAAGCCACTACGCTTGAGTCGCTGGTACTCACGTTTATTGAACTATGAGTATGAAATAACGTACTTGCAGGGCGCTTTAACCAACTTGCAGATGGCCTGTTGCGACACCCACAGTGCAAGGAGGGTGAAAACGAGGATTTAGAAGAGGTAAAATTGATACCGCAGCTTTCCGAGGGAACATCTACAATAACGTTTTACCTGATACGAGAGCACATTGACAAAGCTTCTGTCCTCGCAAAGCTTCGGGGCACAAATCCACTCCATGGCCCAGTCGTACGAAAATTCAACCTAAGTAAGTTCCATACTATACTTTACGTTATTATCTTTCTACTGTTAGCAACGCATTATCAGAGACGAGCAGTTTGTGGCTTCTGCAATTCTTATTCCTCTGGTGTTTGCACTTGCGCGTGAAGGTCAGCCAGCCATTGTGCGGAAAATAGCTCGGCTAAAATAATACTATTGGTGGCTGAAGTTGAATTCCAGCGTCGGGGCGGTTATTAGGTAAGATTAGGTTTGTCAACAATCCACTAAGAGTGCAAGGCTTCTGAATGCTCTAGACCAACCTATGGTGTACTCAATGAAGCCATGGGTAAAAATCGCTGTCGATATTATGGACCCCGTTTGCCATTGCACCTCGCAGAATCGAAACGTGTTAGTAACTACATGATTCTACAGCACATGGCCAGAGGCTATTTTATGCGGAGACGTAACTACAGTCCTCATCATAAAGTGGCTCCGCTGTTTGTTCGCGTGGTACGGTTTGCCAGAAGAAAGAATCATGATAATGACCCAGAGTGTCGAAGTAACAAGTATGCGCAATTTCTAAGGCCCAATGGTGTCAGCCCCACGAGGACTTTATCGTATATTCCTGCAGCGAATGGACTCAACAAACGACTTACTAGTACTTTGAAATGATCTCTACAAGTCCTACGCTTTTCAGGAGAATCCTTGGATTCTGCGTTGGTATCTGCGTTGGTGGTCCATAGAGCAACTCCGCAAGCGGTAACGGCACCTAGACCCTCGAAGCTAATGATAGAGGGAACAACTCGAACTCGAGTAAATACAGTAGTTACATGCAAAGAAACCGCCTATCACATAGAATACGAAAGACGGGCTCTTTACCAGGCTTAATACAGATGCGTTGGGCGAAGCTATCCTCCATGCACATTCCTTCGTGTGAGGCTACCCTATTCCCGGAAAGGAGTTAATGTGTCCTGACCCTCTAAACGTGTGGAATCTGTGTGCACGCCAGAAACCTACAGGTTAGCTGATGGGACTAAGAGGAACGCAACACGACTGCTTACAGCGTTATCCAAACCTGCGGTTAAAACGAGGAACGCACTTGCAACACAGTGCTTGGTACAAACTAATGCAAACTTATGACGTCCCGGTCGGGTACGCCGTGCTGTATACTGATACGCTTTAACGGATAACACCACATGTCAATTCTTCGGGGTGCTGATGTCAAATTAGACCGTTCGTAGAAAAGTAGTGCTTATATTTGTACAAACAGCGAAGGAGACAATTTCGTGTTCAAATACTTTGCTTTTTAGACCTCGATTCGCTTGTCCTACTCGCAATTCTACTTAGAATTCGTTAATCAATCATTTGATCCTTTATGTGATTGGTTGCAATTCGAACCTCTATTGCTGTAACCGTAGTGCACGTGTATGCAGACAGTGTTCTCATTATCTACGTTTTGGTTCTGCTTTGGTCTGCGGCATTTTGGGGATAGAAAATGTAGTATACATGAAGTTATACCCAGCTTAGTTGATGTGCTACTATTTAACAGGGAAAGCGAATGCATAACATATTCTACAAAAAGTAAAGAAGGGATACAATGCTAAATTGCTAGTATGCAGTTGGTATGATATTGTTGTTGGAGGGGAAGTTCAAGGGAGAAGAGGGACAAAATGAAACAAGTGTAGAACTACTGAGGGCGGCTCCTCGCCTTGTCAGTTTATGTATCCAGCCAAAGATGTGCATCGTCTATTGGACCTCTGCCCCCAGTCTGGAAAACCCAACCGACGTCAAGTTTGAAGTGAGAGACTTCAGTCCTCTTGAACTTCATTGCTTGGCCTACCCTCTTTTTCCAACCAGACCCCGGGCGCGCAAACAACACACAACACGGGAGTCGATGCACCGGTCTGCGCATGGGGTGAACCAGCAATCTGAGCCTGGCGTGTTATATAACAGTGTTAAACGATTCACTTGTTTTTTTGCGCTATATACTCAACGTCGAACATCCTCAACACTCACGTGTTGTCCTACCAGACATGAGCTTTGCTGTGAAGGCTGCGATGGTCAAACGTAACAACGCATTTGAGGGCTGTTGAATTGATGATTTAGCCTTTGTAAGCGACTGCGTTGTGAACCCTGTTTTTCAGAGCAAAAATGTTGTTGCGCCGGCGCCACAAGTGGTAGATATCGGCAAAAGCAGTTCAAGCTTTTTCTATACGGCTAGTGACGACATTTTTAATCCAGCAGGCTTAAATTTAGCTACACAGATGCTTAAATTTCTGGAGAACACCAAAGCAGTGTCGTATACTGGTCGTAAACCGAGAGGCATAATATAATTGGGGCGTTCCATAGGAGAATATTTGTCAGTTATCGAGTCAATCACGTAAAACACCGGTTTTGTCGGTGAAGTTCACAAACGTGTGGCCTTCTAACTTATGTCAGAAATGACGTTCCTCTTGGTAGGTAGCCAATACCTCTCTCTGTAGTTGCTGTAACAGTGTAAGTTAGTTTACAGTGTTTAGAGAAACCTCAGCTTTTGTCAAGTGTCGCCTACCGGTTGCTGCGGAGAAGCGCCAACTGCTACTTTGGAAGCCTTCCTATAAAACGACTATAGAACCCTCCAGTCCTAATGTATTCTTGTGGCTATGTAGACTAAAGACTGTATTATGGCCTTCAGTTTATTGCGTATTGAAACATTGTCATCGAATTTCTTGGTCTTTTCTTGGTGAATTATAAGAAGAGCTGCATAAGCATGATACAATCAGGTATGAAGCGGCGAAAATACTTAGACTAGGCTGGCGAAACGTCTTAGCGTTTTGAAAAGAAACGAACTTGGGAGCCGTTGCTGTTGAATCAAATGTTATCCCGTCTTGACACTAAGCATGTAGAAGAGATAAGGCCGCAGAAATCTAAAACTTCGACGTTCAGTGAACATATTTTTGCATTGTTTGTTATCCAGTGTTGGAATACATGGACTAAGTTTCTGGCCCGCAACATGATTGTTGCTTACGTGAGTAGCTCGTGATAAGGATATCGTCTAGATACATAAACGCCAAGTCTAGATAACGAAAACTTGGTCAACGAAACAGTAAAATTGGTGCGGCATTCCTAAGACCACACTGCAAGCGAATAAACACAAACAAACCAATCAGAGTCAACAGGACAATTTTAACAATGTCCTCCTCTGCTACTGGCGTTTGTTTATACACATGTATCAACTTTGCGTTGCTTATAGCTTTCTTCCCTGCCGGGCCGGCAGTGATATTCCCGAGACTTCAGATCGGCTAGCGATTGGGATTGGGAACGTTATTAAAGGCACCATAATTGTCACAAGTAAGTCAGTCACCAATCATCATCTATATGAAAATGGATGCGGGGGACTTCCCTGGGCCGTTGGATAGTCTGACTCTAACGAGCTAAACTAAGTACACGGATTCAGTTCGATCAGCACGTTGTTTGCTTGGGACGAGTCGCTCCAGTAAAACACTTATTGGCGGGTCGCGTAATTATGTAATTCGCAACCTCTGTTATGATTGGTGAAGCACTGCTGTTTGTCGTACGAGTCCTCGGTATTCGGTGACAAGGTCCGCAGAAGTTGTTGGTGCCTTGGCGATTCAATAACCGGGACTAATAATCAGGGAGTCTGAGAGAATGCTTCGAACCGCTACCTTAGGACGGTTCTTCTAAACTATGCGGCTACAAGTAATGCTAAGTATTTAAAAATGGTAGAGAAATTTTATGCCGATAATTACGATGGGTATATACGCAACTATGCATCGCTACTGAAATTTTCTGCGAAGATTAAGGTAAAGATTCATCATATGCCAAATATATAAAACCAGCAGCGTAAGCTTAGGCGTACGTGACGTTTATGGGCTTGTAGTTTACGTCCGCAGGAATGAAGCTCATTTCCCCTCTCTCGTCCATTGGGAAAATGATGCAAGAACGTCAATATTTAATCTAAAAATGCAATTCGAATTGTAGTTGTTGGATGCCTTGGTCGCGATAGCTGGTCCACCATTTGCTTTCGCTGAGGTAGCTGGGTCATTTCTATCGCAGGGAGCCCGATAATATGTCGCTTTTTCGCCATATTAACGATAATACTAATACCTAACTTCAAATAATGTGGTACTTTCCAACACCGAACATGTAGGAGGTATTTTGCGCTGGATTTGAGATAAACATCGCTTAGACGCTGGTGAGCCAGGATGAACGGTAATCAGAACGTTATCAACGTCTAGCCGCGGCATACCTTGCTTTAAAGCTTTCATAGCAACTAAGTAAAGAGTACTGATGCGTAATTGCCTGGCTTCGAGGTTTAATTCGTTTTGACGATTTGTAGCAGGTGTAACCATAGTTTTGCACCGACACAATTAATGACTGAAGCTACGGTTTGTCTGCTACTGAAGTCGTGTGAACGCAGTGTCTACTGTCTTGATTAGTAATTTCATGAGCTCCCTAGAATCATAGACAAACTTACTGGTAACGCCTCTGGGATAAGTTTAGGTCAAAGCTCTTTCATCCTCTTTATTTTCTCTCTTAATCTATGAGCTGAATTTCGTGAAGCAATGTCGATGTCTTGTAAAAACACAGCATTAAGATGTTCTAAATAAACACTTACGCTAGGGTCCGAGTCCTATAAAACTGCTTGCTTCCATGCCCAGTACTTTATTATTTTCGATGAGCAAAGTAGCATATCTTGAGCCCAAGTCAGCACTTACAATGCAAAGCGCAAAAGCAAAAGATTGTACTTATTTCGGTTTGTCTGCACGTCTTTATTTTCGAGCACGAACTAGAAAATATCGAACGAAATAACCCGACTGTCACATGAAGTCCTAGCAGCCGAAGGTGACGTACCTCTATCGTGAAACGACAGGTGTTTTATGCAAACTGTGTACTAAATTCCAAAATATCAAAATAATAATGGAAATATCTGTATTGGACGTAAAATCAAAGTATGCACTTACCAAATCCAGGAAAAGGAACGAATGCACGGCAAGGTACACAACTCAAGAATATTTCACATTTGCTTGGGAAATTTCAGGTCACCAGATTATGTGGCTAGTTAAGACTGGTCCATGACAGTGACCTCAATCGAGCGCGGATATCAAAAGTTACACGAAGTTACACGAAGTCGAACACAACGGATAACATATGAGAGACTAGAAAAAGATGCAGACGGAAGAATTGAGACAGGACCAAGCGTTAGCTCGGTAACATGCAGAGTATTTAAATGCTGAGCTGGATGTCCGTGTATAGGTAAAAAATCAAGAATAAATGATGTACAACTGAAAAGCAATAAAAGTATACAAATGAGCTAATAGGCCACTTTGGATTCGCTACACTTCCGACAACACCTTAACGTATGTCGCGAATACCTTTGTACGGGTCGCCTATATTGTCAACCACCAGCGGAATTAGCGGTTTTAACTCGTCTAAACGCATTACTGTAGGCTTTAGACCATGTCGAAAAGTTGTCTGGGTAGCAGTAATTCCTCCCTGATGTGTCACAATGGGACGTTCATGTGCACTCATAGCTCACTCGCACAGACTGAAAATACAGTTTTATTTAGTGGTAAAGCCTTAGAATCAAAGGTCAGCAGTGATAATGATGTACCATACTATGTCACCTGATTTCTGGGCACAGCACTCCATTGCTATTTTTACTTAGTTTGTCCACATGCGTGTGACCAAAGCAGCCAATTGGAAAACTGGCTAGCCTTCTGAGCAAACAGGGTAGTACTGTTTAAGATAAATGAAACAAATAATTTTAGAGAAAACTTTCAGCAAAGCAGCTAGCGCACGAAAGTCGCTGTATTACTTTAGGAAACATCTCCACGCCTATTTCACGTACTATAGACGCTTGGAATGTGCTGCATCATGAAATTATTGTGCGTAAAATAACCATTGTCAAACGGCACACAAACACACATGTCACTTTGTCCACTGTTCTCTGCTTGCAACCGCGAAAGTATTGGTGTCCCAAGTGCGTCTTCCTGGGCTGAAACCTTTGAATGAATACGTCCTCACTGCGATATCAATGCTAAAAGATTTAATGAGGATAGAGTTAACACGAAGGCAGCAGATGGCACATGAGGCTGGCATTCTGGGTGACGGACGCAATCGTCGCTGTAACCTACTTAAAATCTCTCGCTGGCGTTTGTTCAGAACACTGCTTCATTTTTGTTTCTGTCTTGTTTTCATATTTGTTGTCGTTATTACATGTTTAATGCAACAATATGCGCAGCCGGATGAGCAACATCCGTGAAGGTTTAGCAGCCCATTGGG
>CALYDF020004888.1:0-14442 GCA_944474145.2 Dicrocoelium dendriticum | reverse complement strand
ACAGATTAGCACTGGCTGTCAGTCGCTTCGGGCTTTGCTTTGCACCATCGAAGTGCAAAGCGTTTCTCCCAGATTGGCAGGGATCGCCTCCTGAACTGATCCTTGATGGGGATCAGCTAGAAATCGTTCAAAAATTCGACTATCTATGAAGTTGTATTAGTGCCCGTGGAATTGAAGATGAGATCACGAACCGTATATCAAAAGCTCGAAGTGCTTTTGCTAGTCTTCACCACCTATGGCGCCGGCGCGACATCACTGTCGCCCTTAAGAGTAGAGTGTACAATGCAGCGGTACGTTCGACCCTACCGTACGGTTGTGAAACCTGGTCCCTTAGATCAACGGACGTAAAGAGGCTCGTTACGTTCGACCACCGCTGCCTTCGCAATTTAGCTCCCATCTGGTCGGAACACCGCGTGAGGAACGAGTATCGTCGATGTTTTGTTTATGGCACAGGAAAAGGTACTGAACCGTTCAACACCGTCATTTCACTCACCAGGCTCTGATGGCTCGGCCACATGTTGCGCATGCCAACCCACCGCCTTCCGCGACGTGCGTTGTTTGCTCACCGGGAGTGTGGATGAAAGAAGAGGAGAGGTGGCCAAGCAATGACTTGGTCGAGAGGAATGAAGGCCCTCACTTTTGAGCTTCACGGCTTCCTGATTATGGTCCAAAAGACGATGGACACGTTTGGCTAGATACACTTACTGACATGGCTAGGAGCCGACCTCAGTGACGTGCCTGCTGTGAATTTCTTTGTGCATCCCCATCCCTTTTAGCTTCCCCTTCCAACCACAATCTCACTTCGTAGCGTACTATAATTTTACATAATAATTTTTATTGTTGCCTAGTAGCCTGCTGGCAACTTACCGGAACGATGCCCATCCGTTGCTGGTAGCTCAGCAGGCATGCGACTGTTGTATTTGTTTTCTTTTGTGTATTGCGTCACATTAGCTCAGGTGCTTTACACCTCTAGCTAACGTGTGTACTGCGGATGCTGATACTATTAGCGACTCACCAGTCGGTCACAACCCATGCTATATTGAGCTATTGAGAAACCACCTAGTATACTGCCAATGATCTGCACCGATGTTCTTGATTTAGCGTCAGATTCCTTTACAGGAAGGGAACCCGATAACGTAAGCTAGTAACATACTAGGGGTTATGGCTAACCCTATCAACTTGATGCGACTCACCCATCACACAAACTCAAAGCACCGCTGATGTAGCGGAAGCGGTCATGCTACCTACAACTTGTCTCTGGAATGGCTTGTTCGCTCCGCATCTGCTTGGATGTGTCCGTCGAATAAACGTTAACAAATAGAGGACGGTTCGGTGAAATACCGGACTGAATCCGTAGCTAGAACGATCTTTATTGACGATGTCTCCCAGGCTGGAGGGCATGATTAGTGTTAAACAATAGCGTACGACCAGGTGCAGTGACGCTACCTTTGTGACGTTGTGTTCTTGGAAAACATAGCTCATCGATCTCCAGGCTACCTAGCTGACCGTGTTACAAAGTATGGAGCCAAGGGATAATGAAATTCGTGCTCCAGTCCAGAAAGATGTCAGCAAGAGTATTGGAACGCTGACATTTGCTTCGCAGCGAACTACCCTCTGAGCTCCGACTCAATGCGACTTCCTCTAAGCCAACAAACCAAATTGTAAACACGTTCGAACCGGCAGCCGGTCGGGATATCGCTCTTTACCTGCTACGGGCATGTCACTTTTCACTTAACTCCTAACATTTACTTCTGTTAGACTAGTTGCAAGGTCACTAGGGCGGTTCGACAATTTTTGAACATAGACTTTGATATACTGCGCGTATCGCGCGACGTTATCAGAAGGCGTTTTGTAACCTGAGGAACCCCCACGCAGATCCAGAAACTGGCCTTTGACACTGTGCCGTCAACAAGAGGCAGATCCGGGATCGTTTATTTGAATAACGCTTGCTCTTCTAATGCCATTTTTTCCAATTGTACAATTTTTCTTTTTTAATGATGCTTTAAAACGTCCGCAGTGGATATCGTAAAATACTTGGAATACATAAAGTTTACATTGACTTGACTAGACTTATTCCGATTAATTCATCAATGCTCCTTTCAAAATCCATAAGCGACCGAGATTTTACTGGCCGCAACATCAAGTCCAGTACACACCATTCGGTTCACCATTGAGTCCATAGAAAGTTCCGTAAGCATACACCAATGTACGTCGTTTTAAACAAGCTTGATGAATTTCTGTGATGCACGTTCTCCGACACATTGCCAACTTCCACGAAATATTCATGTATGTACACCAATGCGCCGGGGCTCCTTAGTAAACTTGTCTAACTTCGAGTACGCCATGTTGCAAACCAGTGGGACCTCACCACTGAAATCTGGTTGCATCTAGAAGTTATGGATGCTGTTGTCACGATACCAAATGTCACTCATCAGGAACGACCGTCCCAGCAGAAGAGATGGGATTTCCTATACTACCGTATCAATCTCCAATGTGAGAATGTGGACGATCCGGGAACTCATGTCACCGACACCCTGTAGTGTCATCTCCTGTTAAGACACAATGAATTATGCCTCGTGGCTGTCGTTTATCGCCCCCCAGTATCCCTACTCGCCCTGAATATGGTGGCACACCCTGGGTACAGTCATACCCTCATTACACGGAATTTCAATGTACGTGATATGGAAGTAGAGCCATCGGCTAATGAACAGTTTTATAGCCGATCTGCATAAATTTATCGCGGGCATTCCTTTGTACAACTGTGTCATCCCACCCACAAGATTCCTAGTAGCAAACAAGCCGTCCGCATCTGATTTCAGACCCAGATCTTGTCTCACCAATCTCCTTGTTCGGGACTCATGAACCAGGGTGGCTGACAAAAATGTCCCAATAAATGTGGTTTACTGAGATTTCTCTAGGGCATTCGACAGGGTCAATCAATTAATCACCCTCCGAAAGCTTGGTGCCTACGGTACCAATGCTTTCTTGCTCATCTGGTTAAAGGTTTACCCAAATGATAGAACATTCAAGTTAAAAATCGCCGACACCCGCTTCGAAAGCCTGTGCCTCTAGTGGTGTGCTGCAATAATCCGTCTTCGGCCTTCTGCTGTTCATAGTCCATATTAATAATCTCTTAACGAACATTCTATCCCGGATGCAAACGATGCTAAGATTTTGTGAATTATCCACCCAATATCCGACCGTGCATATCTCCAGAGCTATCTGGTCCGGCTTTAGGAATGGGCAGAGATGAACCAGCTCCCATTAAACCCCGCAAAGTGCCACCTGCTGAGGATGCGCAGCAGCTTCAACATCGCATTTTGGGGGCAGCACGTTCTACAACACATGACTGGTGGAGGGGACTTAGGTACCATCGTACAGGAAAGTCTGGGCAATTCCTTCCAATGTTCGAGGGCATCAAATGTGACAAAGTTGAACTTAAGGTCTTTCGAAACGAGCTCTTGATGCTTCTGAGTGACGGCTAGTACCCCTGCTGCTTGACTCGCATATTCACCCACAATTTGAGTATGCGGTTAAGGAAGTGAACCAAAGACTGGTTGGTTTGATGGAGCTGTACGCCACCGGGCAAGTCCCCACGTTACGGATCGGGAGTGCCTTCATTGCGAAGGTAACTGTGAATAAGTCTCGGTTGTTCTCAGGCGAGATGAATAAGCAGTCGCGGACAATCAGCGGCAGCGTCCTAGAGCTTGGGGGTTCTTCACTGGTAACCTCGTTCCTCAATAAGTACCACAATAGCTCGCAAGACGCTGTGTCAAAACCAATGTGGCTTGCTATAGGGTCACTGACCACTCCCGATCACAGAAGTGAGTACTTAACGGTGGGCGGTTGAACAACCTCGATGACCACCGGCTTCTACGAAGGTGTATGAGCCACGCACCTATCAACGGCCCTCGTGCTTCACGGCGAGCTTAGTAGTCCAGGGAATCCTGGCCTCCTTGCTGCTTCACTCGGGCTCTTTCGGCGCCCAGAGTAGTTTGCATCTACTCGAAAGCCATTTTATCCTCACCTAGATAGCCGACTTCCAACGGTTCGCGCTATACGTCAATCGCCCAGCTGCCTTCCGGGTCAGGTTTTTCATAACCCAAGGCTCCACGTAGGGTCCCCTAAGTCAACCCTCTTCCCCGGTCTGGGCAACCCGGAAGTACCACGCCCACATAACCTATGGATCCATGTCTCAACAATTCCTCGTTCCCTCTACTCACACTCTCGAACTGCTCTCCTCGACCGAGGTGCCGGCAGCTGAACCTGCGAAACCACCTTTTACCGCACCACCGTTTGATCACTTTATTCCATGTTTGTTCAACCCTCCCATACTTGGGCTTCCCCTCCGTTTTCAAGTTCACAATACCGTGCCGCGTTGAGCGAACGTTCTCGCCATACGGATCCGGAGCCTAGGTCCGAGGGTGCGACAAGTCGTGTTGACAAGCCATTTCTAGTGCCCCGTTCCCAATTCAGGCTGACAATCCTCAATGTTCGGAAACTGCTGCAGGCAGCGCTTGCTCGCACTCTAGAAACTACTGCCATTGATGTCTGCTGTCTCAGCGTGACCCGTTTACAGAACTCTAGCACGACGCGGCGACTAATTTCCCCGTCTGCGAATTCCACTGGCATCTTCACTTTGCGCCTATCTGTAGACAACGGCCGAGGTCGCTGGTTATGCTGGCGTGGGGATTGCGTTGAGCACACGTGCTGAGGCCGCGGTACTAGACTAGGTTCCTGTCAACAGCCGACTATGCGCGATCCGACTTGGAACCACAGTGCGGCTGCCCAAGCGCGATGCCAACAGACGTTGTCTGTTCATTGTCGCAGCGTACACTCCCACAGACTGCAGCTCGGAATCAGTTAAGGATGTGTTGTATGGTCAACTAACCAACCTTCCTCGTAAAAAGCGGCGTACCGACATCGTGGTGCTCGCTGGGGACTTGAATACGCAGGTCGGTAGACGAAGTTGACGAAAGTGAACTCAATGGTCAACACGGCCATGGCACTCGCAGAACAGACAATGGTGCTCGCCTACTTCAGCTTTACGCCGATCACGACCTCTTTCTGTTGATCATTAACTTTCGGGGATCCTCGCACCAACGCGCCACCTGTAGACCCCCATCACCTGGCCAGCCGTGGACACGAATTGACCACATCCCCATCAGCTATCGTTGGCGGGGCTGCATACAGAATTGCAAATCAATCTGGAGTCCTATCTCACTTCGGATTTGCACGTTGATGTGTGCGAGTATCTCGCTACGTTTTGTTGGCTCCCAGCAGCGTCGCCAGAAATGGCTTGATGTAGCTAAGCTTTCTGCCTCAAACGTTCTCTGCGCATTTCAAGGTGCCTTGGCCTCAAGACCGAGGCCTGCCTCATGCACAGACATTGAAACACACTGGACACCCATCCGCGGCGCCATGTAAAGCTCTGCAACCCTGTTCTGTGGCTTCGCCAGTAGTCCTGTCAACCACTGGATCTCTGCACCATCTCTCCAATTTCTTGAACCCCGTCGAGCAATTCCTGTTAGCGTTAAATACCATTCAATATTCAAGACTACTACCGCTGAGCTCAAACAGTTTCTGCGGGAAGATAGAGAGACCTGGTGTACGCAGCGGGTCATTGAGATGGAGCAAGCGGTCACCTCGAGGAATTTGCGTGAGCTTTTCCTCCTGATCCTATCTGCTGGCGGCAAAAGGCCGATTGTAAGCGAAGTTTCATGCGAAACCAATGGCGAGCCAATCCGCTGTCAAAAACGCCGAATCGAACATTGGACCGAGCACTTTGAGCAGCAGTTTCATTGGTCAGCAGCACCGATGAGTTCCCATTCTGGAATCCAGAGCGCTCGCTAGTGTGTATACGCTTCACCACTATCTGAGGCTAAGGTTACTCACGAGCTTCGCCTCCTAAAGCGCTACAGAGCCCCTGGCCCATATGAACCATCCGGCTATTTTCAAAGATGTGAGCCCATCGCTTTTTCAGGAGTTAACTTTCCTCCTCTAAAAGGTTTGGCTAACTGAAGCAATCCCGTCTGCTTAGAGTCTAGCGGATATCGTGTCTGTCTTCACGAAGGGTGCGTGGACAGACTGCGCTAATCACGGAGGGGTTAGTCTCATCTGCGTTTCTTCCAAAGTGCTCTCTGCTCTACTTTTAAAGTGGCTCAGCCTGTTACGCGAACAGAGCATATGTGAAGAGCAAGATGGGTTCCGCTCAGGTCAGAGTTGCATCGATCACATCTTTACACTGCCAATTACTCGAGCATCGTCGAACATTTGGCCGGCCAACGATCGTTGTCTTCCTAGACATAGGAGCTGCCTTTGCCTCACTTGATAGAGCTGCTCTCTGGAGTTGTCTACTGAGAAGGGGAGTGCGCGAGAAGTATGTCACCTTACTTCAAGCCATCTACTCTCAAACCTCGGGCCGAGTGCGGGTGTACGGTGAACTTTTACCCCCTTTATATTACCAATAGCGTGAGACTGAGTTGCTTAGCGCCCCCCTTGTTTACTTTCGCTATGGACGGAATCCTGGGGAGGGCTCTGGAGAACCACGAACCCGGCGGCATCGAGCTGCTTCCGGGTTACGGACTTCGGGATTTGGAGTATGCAGGCGACATCGCCGTACTCTGCGATTCCTCACAGACTGCCCAAAATGTTCTGTGTGGGCTGGAGGTGTCTGTCTTCCCTTGTGTCTAAATCCTAATTACTATGTCTCTCGACTTTTCACTTCCACTCTCCCTTTACCAGCATTGTTTCTTATCTCGAATAGTTGTGGTTATTCTGACGAACTCATTCAAAACAACCGGTTCTCCTGCTCTTCGGTGCACTAGGCAAAATCGCACATTAAATTGACCTACATATCGCATTCACCAACATGTAGGGGTTCATTCAGACCTATGCCGTTTTTATTCATATCTGCCCGCAGAGGGAGCAATCATCCACCTTCGTTGCATCTTGACTCACTAGCTAACGTCAGATCACGTGGTGAACCCCGATACAATCTTGTGTATCTTGATCTCGTGTATCGTTCCACATCTCTGTTCCTGACGCTCAGTGGTAGAGGATACGATAGGTGTACCAAAGTGCGTACTCGCGGTGGTGCCATATATAAGACCTTGCTTGTCGCAGCCTAAGATCACTGAAAGAGCAAATGCTTGTTTGTGCCTCTTAAAACTTCTTCCACTGCAGCGCTACTGGATGTTATAATTTGTGTGATAGATCGGCTATCGAGACGTTACGAAATCTCAGCTGTTGCCGCGGATACTAGATAACACTAGTTTTATGTGTTATGTTTTCGCTGATAGTACGGATAACCAATGCAGCCAGTCACGTCACGATACAACCACTTCCCAAATCAGAAGACAAATGCCTCTGGCGGAAATTGTATAGAGCACTCGGACGACAGTATGTGCAGCCGAAAAATGGGGTCAAAATAACTAGTTCATGAGAGAAAGACCTAATTGCGATTTCCTGACAATAGCAACTACTAGCTGCACAAAATCTCGTTTGTTGGTTGTTCAAGTAGTGCGCTTCCTGGAGGCTTCAAGGCAAGTCATTCTCATTGGTCCACTTCAAGGTAAAATGATGCCATTGGGTTACTCTCATTGGCTAGTTAGACAGCTACAGTCGGCGTACGAACATTATTCTCCGGGTCGCTTCAGACAGAGAGCTGGCTTCGAGGGCTGCTACGGACGGGCTCCCGTAACACTTCTCTCGCGGAAAGTGACGTACGACTTCCTCCTGGGATCCAGCTACATTCTGACCACGGATCTCCATATCCAATCAGTCCATCATCGTGGCTGCAAACTCGTTCCTTCTGTGATCACTAGGCAAGGCCTATTAGGTCCCTCCTGAGTTCCAGGGTGTACGTCGCAATTGTCCAGCAAAATATCCAGTGGCAGCGATCGTTCACTGGTACTTATCTGAGTGATGGTAGGCCGCAGCTGGTTTGCGTGTCTGGTCCAAATCGTAGAACCCGCTGGGCCTTTATACAGCACTTGTCCAAGTCTGCAATCAATCGAGCCTGTGGTCCATTCTGGTTCTACAGGACGATAGTTTCTGACTAAAACATTCTGTCCTGGGCGTAATAGACGTGTTTGCGTCCTGTGTCGCTGATTGAAGCACTTTCCCATTCTCGCATTCCTCTCTTCGGAAACAGCAAGGAATTCAGAGTACGGCGTTTTCTACCCGTCAATGCTTCTGCTAGCGCAGCTGCTTTGGCACCTGGGGGCTCGGAGTTGATCTGTACAGTAGAAGGAAAACCCTCAATATCCCTTGGGTAGTTGCTTCCCCTCTTACCTTCAGCAGCGTCCGTTTGCGCGTATCAACAAGACGCTCCGCTTGCCCATTGGACTGCGGGTGGAACGGGGGCGAGCCTAGGTGTGTGATACCGTTCTGCGTACGGTATTCGGCAAACTGCGAAGATACGAATTGTGAGCCATTGTCGGTAATTGGAAGATCTCTTGTATTCCATGCTGGGCAAAAATTTTTCTTGATATGCCAATTGTTGTGCCACTTATGATGAGTTCCATGAAGAACACTTCCGGCCACTTGCTGAAGGAATCAACAACGACGAGCAACTGTTGTCCATTCACGGGACCAAAGAAATCAGCGTGTACTCGCTCTCACAGTTTTGTTGTCAGCGACCAAGAAGACAGTTCCGCTTTCCTGGGCGCCTTGCTGATAAACGCACATTTCGGGCACGATCTTGCCAGATGTTCCATCACCGAGTCGATATTTGGGCAGTAAACGGAACTCGGCGCAATCATTATCATTCTGTTAATGTCAGGAGTCCACGATGAAACTGTCGCAGAATTCTTTGACGAAGCTCTCTGAGAATAGCAACTCTTTGCCGAAAGTAAATATCCATTGACGATGGATAATTCGTCTTTTCTCCGGGACAGGCTTTGCAATTCCCCAACTAGGTTGTCCTTCGACTACTGTGTAGTATGAAATCTGACTGCTTGTTTAGGACAGGATGCCGCTTTGATGCATCACGTAACATCTCAAAAGTTACCGGAAGCTCTCTGAGTGTTGCCAACAATACCTTATTTACTTTCGACTCCAGAGATCGCTGCAATGATAGATTTCTCTTGCTGACGCTGCTGGCTTTCCAGTAGCCGGGGAAATGCATCAGCTTGAGCAATGTCCTTTGTAGTAATATGCTTCACCGCAAAGTCGTAGCCGAGTAGTTTAGTAGCCCAACGCTACAACCTGCTTGCCGTATAGACAAGGATGCCCGACTTTGCTCTGCGAATTGCTAATAGCGGCTTATGATCAGTAAGAAGTGTAAATTTCCTTCCACCCAGCATTTTGTGAAATTTCTTTACAGCGAAGACTATCGCCAGGACTTCTGTCTCTTTCTGGCCATATTTTTGCTCTTCGGGAGACAGCGACCTGGTTGAATGTGTAATTGCCTTTTCTATACCATCTGCGAACGTTTGGGCTATGACTGCACCAATGCCATTGTTCGAGACGTCTGCGGCCAACACAATCTCCAAAGTAGGGTCGTACTTTGTCTGCAGCAGGTCGGCACGTAACCTTTTTACCTCGTCAAATGAGCCCTGGCATTCTTCGGACCAGTTCCGGCGTTTATCCTTGATCGGTAGGTCATTGAGTGGACCACGCAAGCGATGTATGTGCGGTAGGAACGGGCTGTAATGCCTTATGAGTCCTAGGAAGGACCTTAGTATTGCAACATCTTTGGGCGGGGACATCTTTTTGATTACCTTGATGTTCACTGAGTCTGGATGTCTGCCGTTGCTGTCGAGTCTAAAGCCGAGAAACGTAATCGAGTCCATAAAGAAGCTACACTTCTCAAGTCGGAGTCTGAATCCATATTCCTCAACGCGGCCAAGAACTCGATCTAACTTTTCGTACAAGTCATCAGCACTGCCTCTGATAACAATCATGTCGTCCAGTTGTGCGGCTGCTTCATCGATATCTGTCAGCATTGTGTCCCTGATCTGCTGGAATATGGCTGGTACAGACTTGACTCCAAACAGGAGACGGTGATACTCGTACAAACGTCGATTCGTATTGATGCTGAGTAATCTTCGTGAAGCTTCATGAATCTCGATCTGCAGCTTTGCGAAACATTTACCTCATTTCATTTTGTGAACAAATCATCTGGGAGCGGTAAAGAGTACTGACGTACGTACAATGCAGCGTTTAGACCCATCGAGAAATCGGCGCATATTCGAATCTGACCATTTGGCTTTTTGACCACAACAATGGGTGCCACCCAAGACGAGTAGTTCTCAGGATGGAGAACCTCTGCTTCCTCTAAGCTATCCAGCTCCTGGTCAACCATTGGTGTTGCCGCGTAAGGTACATGGCGTCTCGTATGAAACTCTGGAACAGCATCGGACTTAGAAGACAATGACGCTTGTAATTTGTTACATTTATCAAAGCCCTCCCGAAGGATTGCTGCATATTTCTCTCTGAGGCGCTTAATGTCTATAGCTTCAGGGGCTGTTGACTTGTGTATCTGGACATTTGCGCAAATCTGCTTGGTCAGAATATCCAATAGGTTGAAACGCCGATCCAGTGCAGACCCAGAAGATTCAAATTCTGGTGGCTCGTGACGAAAATCGCTCCCCATACGATGAAGTCGCTATCACAACACATTCGAATTGACCAAGCAGTTTCTACTGGGCACCTGGTGCACTTTTCACATGTTGACTGGTTGGTTTGATATCTGGCGACCCGACAATCCTCCACAGCCTTTCTTATCTAACCGTAATATTTGAGGCCGTATCAATCTGCAAAAACGCCTGTCTCCCATCCCTGTCACCAAATACCGTTGTTTCCGCGGACAGTACGGATAACCGATGCAGCCACTCGGGTCACGATACAGCCACTTCCTAAATCAGAAGACAAAGGCTTCTGGCGCCTGAAAAGACAGCTATTTTTTGTTCAGTTTCAGTGCTGACCAACTGTTCACTATTCTTTCTTGTTTTAATCTCCTGTATATTATGTCCATTTTGACCTACGTCCGGCTCTAGACTTAGCCGCGTGGTAAGTTCCCGCACCCACATGCTTGTTCTTGTCTCTCTTCATCCATCCGCGTCTTCTCGTAGCCCATGGAATGCAGTCCGCTGTGTCCGACTCCAATTTCCTTCTGATATCCGCGCTTAATTTCGCGCACCTTCTCGGACTAGTATTCACTAGTCCGAGCTCGATTTGAACAGTTCATTGGTCTCAAGCTGGGAGATCGCAAGCCGTCGACGCTGCTCCGCGAAATTCAGCGCATCACTGGTCCCTTATTCTTGTGCGTAGAAGGGATAAAGGAACTGTGTTTTGCACGTCTCCCAGAGCCGTTGCCGGTAATGCTGTCCATGTTTCAGGATACGACCCTGAAAAAATTAGCTACCAAGGTAGACGCTACGTTCGGACGTCTTCCGCAGCAGACAACCAGTAACTCCGGTGACGTATTCTCATCGATGAAAACCGAGTTTTCATATTTGCTCCAAGTTGTCAGCGCAATCTGACCAAAAAGACATGGCAATTGCACTATTTCGCAGCAGGCTAGCAGCAATGAAGGCTTCGACGCAGCGTATGCCACGGTCAAATGCAGGCCACATTTTGGCTACCATTCATTGCTGCTCCTCTGTGCCTGCAACGACTACGTCTCGTTCGACGTAAAAGCATATTATTTTCTCTACATGTTGTCAGTCTGACAATATCAGATCTGTCGAAGAATTATGTTGGTATCACCACCTATATGGTGGAAGGGCTAGACGTTGTCGAACTCCCTGCAGTAGGCACGACTTAGCCGCTTCAGGCAAAGCGGATAGACCACATATTAGCACGACCAACGTATCCGACAATAACCAAACAAATCGCCTGTTTTACGTTAAGGATTGACGTTCTTCCATCAAGTTCCTCGTCGACACGGCAGCGTAAGTCAGCGTCATACCTGCGAACGCGAACGACAAGCACACAAAGCTTACGTACAGCCTGCGTGCGGCCAACGGTTCTCAGATAGCCTCATTAGGTCAGCACATGATGAACCTGGACCTCAATCTTCGCCGAGATTTTCAGTGGATCTTCCTGGTTGCACCTGTACCCTACGCAATTATCGGTATCGACTTTCTCTGACATTTTGGGTTGCTTGTTGATGCTGGTCGCCACAGACTTTTAGACGACCGTACTAAACTAGGGGTTGAAGGCGCTCTTATAGTCCCGTTTTCTGAATCGCCGATGTACCTTCAGATTATGCGGACCTACTGTCTGAATACCCGCGACTGGTACGACCAGCCACCAGCTTCCGCCAGTCACGACAGAGGTCGCTCATCACATATTCTCACGTGGTCCGCCAACGAATGCCCGGCCAAGACGACTCTCCTCCGACAAATTACGTGCCGCCAGAGCTGAACTCGTTCACATGATTCAGCTTGGTATCATAAGACCATCCAACAGCCCATGGACGTCACATCTCCACATGGTTCCGAAAAGATTATGGGTCACTGGCGTCCTTGTGGTGATTATTGATCTATAAACAAAATAACCAAGCCTGATCGCTATCCGATCCTCCATACCGTGGACCTCATCGCTAGTCTGGCAGTAAGAACGTTTTCAGTAAAATGGACTTGGTGCGCGCTTACAACCAAATCCCGGTAGCCGAAGCGGACATCGCTAAAACTGCTGTGACGACTTTTATTTGGTTGGTTTGAGTTTCTGCTCATACCATTTGAGCTAAAGAGTGCCGCGTAAACTTTTCAGTGCTTCATCGACCAAGGTTGTCGCGGTCTAGACTTCGCTTATGCCTACCTCCGTGACATCTTAATCGCAAGCTCCTCAGGCGATGAGCACTTACACCACGTTCGAACGCTTTTTGATTGTTTATGTCAACACGGGGTGATGATCAACGCAGAAAAGTGTTCGTTTTGGTGTCGATTCGGTCAATTTTCTCGGCCACCATATCTCTCCTGCAAGCGTCGTGTCACTACAGGATAAAATTAAGGCCATCATCGATCATCCCAAGTCTCACTCTTTCAAACAGCTAAGACGCTTTGATAGCCTCGTCAACTTTTATCGCCGTTTCGTACCTATTTGCGCTTCGCTTATGCAACCCCTCACGGACCTTCTCCAGGGGAAGCTTAAGAAGTTCGATTTTCCTGCTGCAGCACGCGCTGCGTTCCAGGCTTTGTAAGAAACTATCGCCAACACAGCTTCTATGGCGCATCACGACCCGGCAGCCCCACTGTCGCTCAGTACCGACGCTTGTGATCTGGTAGTTGGGGCGGTCTTACAACAAAATGTCGATGACGCTTGACAGCCATCGTTATTTTTCTCCATACGTTTACAACCTGCCGAATCTCGTTACAGTACTTTCGGTAGAGAACTATTACCCATTTATTTATCTATACGTCATTTCAGACGTCTTAGAAGGCCGTCTTCACCGACCACAAGCCCCTGACTTACGTGCTTAGCTCGATTACCGACCTATACTCTCCTAGAGAGTCGCGCCACCTAGGCTATATCGCTCAGTTTACGACCGATATACGACGCACTTTCCCGTATTCAGACGATCTCTACGGACGCCGGTACCGCTATCGACTTGACAGCCATTGCCGCAGCACAACTCAGGGATCCTGAGGTTGATATAATACGCAGGTCTCCCTCACTGGACAACGACCCGTTCCGCTGACATCATCAGATGGAACTATACGATTTATCTCTGGGCACGCCGCATCCAGTCGTCCCACGCGAGTTTCAACAGACCGTGTTCGACACGTTGCACGGCTTGTCTCATCCAGGCGTTCGTGCATCGGTTAAACTCAAACCACACGGTTCGTCTGGCGCAATGTCAGTCGTGACGTTCGTACTTAGGCAGCTGCTTACTTTGCGTGTCAACGCGCGAAAGTACATGAGCACACGAATAGCCCAGTAGGAACATTTCCCACGCCGCACGAACATTTTCATCACGCACACGATCTCGTAGGTGCTCTGCCGCCTTCGAAAGGCAATGTATATCTACTGACCTGTGTCGATCGATTATAGTGGTGGTCGAAAGCTATTCCCATCGGAAACGGTAGCGAAAACTTTTCTGAAGCGCTGGGTAGCTCAATACAGCTGTCCTGCCATCGTGACCGTCGATCGAGGGTCACATTTCTCGTCAACTTTTGCCACGTTACTTAAAGATTTAGAATGTCACCACGTTCAGACTACGGCGTATCATCTGGCCGCTAACGGCATGGTAAAGCGTTTTCACCGCCAGTTGTAAGCCGCGGTACGTGCGCACGCAGATCCTTCATGGTCTAAAACGCTGCCCCTCGTCCTCCTAGGCTTGAAAAGCACTGTTAAAACTGACTTCGACGCAACACCAGCGCAGCTAGTCTACGGCTGCAAGCTGCGTTTGCCTTTACAACTGGTGGCACCGACCGCGTCTACTTCCACCTTTGAGTACGGAAGGTACACCGATCGATTTGCTCACCAGAT
>CALYDF020004887.1:0-14937 GCA_944474145.2 Dicrocoelium dendriticum | reverse complement strand
TTGTGTTGACCACTTGGGCTATTGGGTAATTTGACATAGCTTAAAATGTACCATGGAAACATGCCATGCGATTCAAGTCAAGTAGACAATAGGCCTTTACGCACCCAAGACGAAGAAAGTGGGCACCGGTAAAATATATAATCGAGGATGACCGTTAGCAGCACTGAACAATGAACAGTGATTTATGCCGAGTAAAAAGCAGTTGCTTGACAAGTCCTGCAGGATGGTGGGGGTAACACTACATTATCCGTAGATCGCCGAGGGGTGAGGCGAAATGCTGGTGTATCCGGAGTCACACGGCAGTCCTGTATAGTCATAAAACAAAAGGAGTATGCTAGGCATTCAAATGAGAGTCGAAGATTTTTAATAACTAATAAACCCATGCACAATATAGAGGCTACGCTTTTATTTCAACTGATGGTTGTGACCTAAATGGACGCGATCGGTAACGGGCACTTTTGTACGTCTGATGCAAATGATTTCATTAACAATCACTGTTTCAGTGCACGATATGCTGAAATTTCTTTTGTGTGTGTTAAGCTATGTGGGACACACGAAATACGCCGCACATGGACCACACACAGTGAGACACTCTTATCCTCCACCTATGATGTGCACTGAACAATTCAGTTGACAGATGTACACAGGTGCGGTATAATCAGTTGACTTGGCACGCATCACCCAATGAATATAGACAATAAGAGTCCAACACGAATGAACACGAAATACGGTCATTCGAACAGATAACAGCCAGACGTAATGTAAGGAATACAAAAACCGCACGCTATACTCCATACGCTGTCAAGTCACCTGATGTGGCCGCTTCCAGGGACAATGTTTGATGAGACAGTGAGAACTAACTTGATTTCGGCTTTCCACGAGTTTATTTATCCTATTTGCCATGTCATTCACTGGCCACCCCAGGGATTAACCCAACTAGAGGCATAAGTACCAAACAAAACATGCCTGGGTGGTCGGCGTACAGGTGTACGAAGCACCTGACTCAGTCAGTGAAGGTGACTCGAATTTAGCATGCAATCTACTGAGGCACCCGCAGCATATAGCTAAGCGCCAGATAACTAGCATCTGTAGTCCAAGAGGTAAGCATAGCAAACAACGTTCCATTCAACACTTACCACTGTTTTCGGAGAAAAATTTAAAGCGGCGTATAGATATGGACCACAAATGACTCAAGGTGTAACAATAAAGACCAAATTCGTACACACACTGGATGTACACCTAAGGTAAAAGAGAAAGGCCCAAATGTGTTGAACTGCTAACGCTTTTTGAATCAATTCTTATTCTCAGCGTTTATCATGTGTGTGTATGTGTGTGTGTGTGGGTGCGTGAGGATAAAATGGTCAATGCACGTGTCTGGTAATAATGGTTGCCCTATGCATGTGCCTGTTGCTCATTTTCTCAGGCAATCCTGGCCAATACACGCACAAACGCAAACGTAAACACACACAAGGCCCGCCATACAAGGGAATGTCTTCGCTTTAGCCAAGGATGATCGTAGTACTTCACTAGAACTTATGATTGAAATCGCATTTGTTATTCTTCACAATTAATCCACCTAATATTTCCAAACTGCCAATCATTTCAAAAACCCATTTGGAATCCGTCGTACAAAACATAGCATTTTAAGCGGTCTCGTTGTATGAATTTCAGAGACTTCTCAGTTAGATTGCCTCGCATTGTCGAGGAATGTACCGTTTAACAGTGAAACAGCCAGGTGAGAACAGGACTGTCACGAAAAGATGCATTGTATCGCTGTCAATAAAATCAAGCAGTGGGCCGATTCACATAATCCAAACGTGCGGGTATTGAATTTGTTTACCTTTCAAAAGAACACAGCCAAGATCACGGTGTCAACTAGCAACGAAATTTACGAGTCCGAGAACACAAGATTAAATGTTGAATTTTGACAATTGTGTTACGGCTTGAACTATGTCATCAGTCTAGCATACAGATAGCGATGTGACATCGCTTACAATGTACAGCTAGCTTAGAAATTGTATGAAGCGCTGTACGTTAAACCCGATCCGAGTGACTGCTGAATACCCTGCTCATCTTATCACGAAGGGAAGTAGAAAAGCTGGAACCTACCTGGAGTTGATCTGCAAGGATGTGCCCGGTTCTTACTTTAAATATAGCCATTGTACGGTAACCATTCCTAAGTAGAGGGAATCGAGTTATTAAGGAAACCAGTTTCTAACAATTAGAAAACTTCAGACCTGACCTAAAATCCGCAATATAAATGGTGGTTGGGCAAAAACGACAACAACTATGCAGGTTGGTCCTGACTTCGCACGGCAGTAGCGTAAAATACACGGAGATTTCTCATAACCATTTACCATCTATGGTCTTTTGCGACTCTTCTAAATTGCCAAATCGCTTAAGTCGCTACTCGTATAAATCCAATCATCAACTCGAAAGCTAGAGTTTTCGGCGGGAGGCGCGTTGCTAGCAGGAACCGCTCGGATGAAACGCACTCTAACAATTTTCAGGATGGGCGATGATCCTCTGTCTGAATCCAGTAGAATCATTTTTAAAACGGTTCCCACCGTGTCACTAGGTAGTTACTTAAGTAAGTGGGCTGTATGACTAAATCCGTTATTGTTTTTCGAATCATGTTTTGACTGTCGTCCCTTAGAATTGGTTAGGTGTTGTTGCATGTCGATCAGGCGCATTACTCACTCACATACACACCACCTGTGCTAAGTACGAGTATCTGTCAACCTTTTCCTCCTTGCTGGGGTATCTGTGACCCAGTTATCGAATGCTTCAAACAGATTGATCCCATCCTACTTTAGTGCTGACCCAACACCCGTATCCTTTGTTTGAAAATCTAATCCTAGCATTCCTTTTGTCGCATAACCCTGCTTGTTACTGTGCAATCGTCTCTTTGCACCATAGTGTATCTGAAGTCAAGATAGTTATCTCTTGAACCGAGTTGCCTACCATTCTAGCTGAGCTAAGTTGGAAGCGTTATTGATCGGATATGCATTGTCATGGCTTACTAATTTGCTGGTTTGATCTCACGTAACTCACTCCCTTCAAGCGAATTTTTTCGCTTTCATCAGACCCTCTCCAATAGCTCAGTACCGAAATAATTGTTGTGTGTGTGAATTGTGGCATTACGAGGGTTGTGCCTGTTGATGGACGCAAACCAGATGATATCTGGAGCAGCTGAAAGACTGTGCGCAGCTGTAAGTGCGCTGCTAAATCAGAGAGGGAAATAATTTGAAAAAGCCACAGAAATACTTTATCCCGAAAAGTGTACTCACTTATGTCAGACGAGCTACTTTGGCTCAGCTTCGTTCATTTGAAGCAGGAGATAATATCCAATAGCAACTCACATTTCGGTTTACTGCATGACGCGTAGTGAAGCGATCGCGCGACCGTTTGCAGTGCAAAGACTAATTTAAGGAGGATCACATATTAGACCAACGGCACTGTGTTGACTGGGGAGACCAATGGTAGGCCAAGTTGAATTGCCCAATCAGATTTCCCAGGGTTGGGCGGCGCAAAGCAGTATGGAAACGCAATGATGCGGATGTAACAAGCATGCATGATCAAGTGAATAAATGTGTCGCGCTAGATCATCCAAAATCACTAAATTGGAGACGACAGTCAAATCAACCCCGACAGAGTCAGTTATGTGATCTCTAAGAATAGCATTTTAAGATATCATGCGTAGAACCAACTTGATAACCGAAAATTTACAAAGTGTTTTGCAAAAGCCGTCATCGTATTCACGCAGTACGTTACTCGTTCCACTGATTGTAGCAGGCGTCTGATCATTATGTTATTTGATAGGCGTAGAGTGTTCGATCGGGTACCAAAAGGAAATCTTCCATCTAAAGTACATTCCTTAGGTATATCTGGATAGCATCTTACCTGTCTGGTCGGATTCCGGCAGTTGAAATACTAAGCAATACCTCACGAGTAGAAAAGTCATAAGTGACGTTATCGAAGGAAGTGTCTCAGGGCCTTTTCTGTTTGTTGATGAACATTAACGACCTCTTCGATGTCATGAAACACGGCAAACCATATGTATTCGTAGATGAGATTAAAATTATATGAGTTCGATTTAGACAATTTCATTAGCGCACTAACCGACACACAAGCGGATCTGCACAAGCGGGAAACGGTGCAGCAAGTGGAAAATAGAACTCGCATTTGAGAAGTGCAGCTGCGTATGTTATCGGTGCAGTATTGCACCAAATTCGTTGATGCTAGAAGGCAGAGCTCTGTCTAACTGGCGCACAATTGGTGACCATGTGATACACTACTCGAGTTCCTTCAATTTTGCAGAACAGGTACAGTACACGGTTGCAAAAGTCAGTCAACTAGGAGGGCTAATACTAACATCTGTTATTTTGAATAAATCAAAAATATACCTGTATAAAAATCGTATTCTTCCCCTACTCGATTATTGCTCATTAATATACTCCAATCTGAGAAGAAGTGATAGAACATCAATAAAAATGTAAAGCCCTAATACACGAAACACCTAATGGGAAACCCTGGTGATCTTACCTACTATGACTGTTACTGTGAGATGAACATAGAACCTCTCTGGTTAAGGAGATTAAAACTTAACCTGAACTTCTTGTTTGATATAACCCACAAACGCGTCTTTACCTCCAATATTGTGGTTGTACCACAATCTTCTTCCAAGTAAAATATAAGAAATAGATAGCATGTTACAAATTAAGAAAGGCACGAACTAGCTTAAGATCAAATTTCTTGCTTAACCGCTGCGCAGTGATGTGGAACAAACTACCTCAGAATCTGAGAATGTGTGATTCAAGGAGCGTTTTTCGCACTCTAGTTAACAGTGAATTGACAGTGAATAAAGTGAAGGATATGCTCAACATAGACTTGAGTATAGTCACCCGGTATGAGGAAGGGCCGGGCGCCATATAGCAAATGATCAGATTCTCTTATTCGAAATCAACCCACTTCTACTACATTTTTATTTATAAAACAACCTTGTTCCGCACTTCAAACTAACTCTTTTCTCTCCGGAGGAATCAATGAACAAATTACGGAGTGATTACCGAAACCCGTCGATATCACTCCATACACACCTCGGTTGCCCCATATGGTTGAACCACTGAAACTCGTGAACACTTTTCTTAGGATCGGATTGATCGCAAACCATTCTTGACGATTCAATTACAAACGTGATCGGATTAACACCACGGTCCGTGTTCCGCACTATCGAGACATAAACTATTCATTTATTTCCTTACTTATGACTACCTTTTTCACTCCTACTGTAATGTTACAATCCAGGATCCAAGAACAAGTGACATTGCTCAGCACTATCAATTCCTGTACTTTTCGAACTAAGCAAATGATTATGAATCTGAAAAGTCTTTCCAGAACTATCTGGCATATCGATACTTCGAGCAGTCATCCGTTTTTAACACTTCTCCTGTACAATTCTGTCGGTCTTTCTTGTGCACATACTGTATATTCTCCTTCACTTCACTGTTGACCACGACTGGGTCGATCTTCTGAGGTAACGGATTTCAACTTCCAACGCTAATAATTATACATATGCAAGGCGCATTGCCATTGGTTCCCTGGAGATAAACAAGTGCTTCACCCAAAAAATATCAGATGATGGTAGGGTCTAGGTGGTTTGACTGTCGACACTATGTACATAGGAAAACAGCTTTACATAAGTGATGGCTTACCTGTTCAAAAGTCAAATCGGCACACGACCTGATGGGGCATGAAAATGCGGATGGAATCCATCGAGAGAATAACCCGTAAGGAAGCAAGTCCCCAGGAGGCGGTCCCAGTAATGGTAGTATTACTTCACTTATACATTTTATTTATCTACACGTATTATCTTCTAAAAGCTCGCAATCCTCCCGAAAGATTTAACCGGCTAATTATTTATGTCCACCAAAAAGCTTGGGGACTGTTTTGGAAGATTCACAAAAGCATTACATCTGCTCCTTGCGATTTTGCCGTACACCAAGAATCGTAATATCCAGCTGGACTGTACCTCGCACGGACGAGATTTACCTGTCTTTTATTCACCACAAATGCATAGTACCCTTGCAAGAGCATGGTACTAACTGTACATATTTGAGCTGCGCTAAATATGGACGCAAATTCTTACTTAAAGAGAAATATACACATTATATATGTCGGTGTGCAAAACGAACAGAATTAAAGCAATTCCCTTAATTCACTTATTTGTATTTACGGGGATGGTTCGAGTAACAATTTCATCGGAAATCCAAATGGAATAAAAGCGACAGTCCGATAGCAACAAATAGCGACAACAGCAATAAATTTTTGATGTGAAGCTCCCGCCAAAATAATCTCGGACTCAATTACGCAAATGGTGAACAGCAAAAGGGAAGCTGTTTGACCTTCAGTTAATGAGGGGTCATATTTACGCGCAGATGGACAGCCGGAGATTGCATTTTGGCGTGTGTGTGCTCATTTGCAAAAAATGATCATCAAGAAAATAGATATCTTGAAATATGTTTTTAACTAGTCAACATATGTTAAGCATCTGTTACGTCAAAACCAATTCAACAAATCCAGTAGTAAGTCTGGGTTGGTGTGTCTTGATAAATTCGAGAATAAACTAATAATTTATTTATTTATATGTTTTGGATAATTCATCTTTAGGCCTATACTATATGAAACTCAAAATGTGAAGACAGACATTACAAGTCGCTACTACTAGTGCGAGTTCATCGGATGCTGACAGTGCTGTCCACTAAATTACAGCAACTGACTGCCTACGACCTCGTGGCTAAGAGTTCACCAGCCGTTTGGGCCAGAGTAGTCCCAGCCCTTTAGTTAGCTTCTTCAGAACACAGCTCCCATTCATACAACCGAATAGCAATTGCCTCAACGGCTTCTAGTAGTCTTACAGACTTAGTTGGATCGGCTCTTCGGAGCCAGATAGATAATTTTGAAGGAATCAGCTTAATTTGTAGCATGTCCTGTGTCGTCTAGATGTGCGGGTATTGAAGAGTTAGTTGTCTTTCTGTTTCCAGTTCTAAGCCAGACCGTGTGGTGTTCTTTCACTCGTTAAGATAGGCGCCTTGCCGCAAGACCAATGTATTTCACTGCACAGAGGAAGGAAAAGGAGTACATACAAAAGGAGTTGGTGTGGACAGTTCTCTAATCCTTTGAGTTCAGGATCACCATCAGAGTACTTGTGAACTGTATTTTCATCTGAGTGTGAAAGAAAGGCGACGAGACAGAAGTTTTCTCACAAATTCGCCCTTGTATGTCAGCTGTAGGAAGCTTGGGTTAAGTGCTACTATTAAAACCACAGGTCATTTCTTCTGATGTTCAATGTTGGTTCTGATGAAGCATTCCAGATAGCCATTTGCCTCTAGCACTGAGCGAATGCTCTCCAATTCCTTCGGAGGCATGTCTTTCGAGCAGATGCGTTCAACTCGGCTCACAAGGGCATTTATCAAGTTCCGTTTAAACATAAGTGGCATAGAACTATAAAAATATGTGCACTGCTCATTCCACGTATCTTTCCTAGACGTTCAACGCTGCAGCACACTGCATTAAGTCTTTTCCTAGCAACCTGGAGGAAATGAAATTGACTAATTTTCTCAATCACGTAGGTGAATCTTATTGATGGCAGTCATTGGTGGAAGGTGTTTCTTAGTTCCTCAGTACTTCGAGATGATTGAAGCAAGACAAATATATCGTCTATGTAACGGCGACATGAGCTGAAGCCTGAGATCTTTGGCTTTAACTTTCCCTGTTCCAGCACAGCCATGACGACAGGCGACGAACGGTCCGAGGGAGGAACCTATCGCGACCCCCCACACTGCCAGTATAATTCGGCATTAAATAGAAGCTGAACATTGAATGTGTAACTGAGCAATAATTCTTTTAGGATCTCCGTGAGTTTGCCAACATTAATGCGTAATGATGTGATTTATACTCTCAACTATTGGTAGGTTAGTGAGGAGTGAAGTAACCTCGATGGAGCACATGGTCAGTTTGAACAATGAACAATGGTTTATCACGGGATAAAAGCAAGTGCCTGAAACGTCCCGTTGGATGGTTGCGGTGAATATGAAGAAATCAAAATATACCTGGGTCATCTACCGAACATGTGCCGATATGAATATTTTGATAAATAACATCAGTGTAAAATTTAAAAAAAATCGAGCGCAAACGTTCAGAAAGACACTGGGGTGCAGTGATCGTTGATGTAAGGCGTGAGAAAAGTAAAATATGGTCGCTCACTTAGGTCCATTCGATACATAAATCCACTTGAAAAGCATGGTTGGTGTAATCCACAATAGAGGAGTTTAGGTAACAAAATGTTGGGAGCTAAGAGCAAGATCTAGTCGTTTTTTGAAAACATCCAAGGTAGGAGAGGATACAACTGAGTCTGGGAGTGCGTTCTAGGGTTGGCAAACCCGAAGGGAAAAGTAATTCCGTCGACACTCTAGACGGCTATATTGTTCTCTCAATTTTAAGCAGTTACCCCTGAGCTGCGTGTTATGGCTAAGTTTCAGCAAATGACGGCATACGTGGTTGGGGTCACTCAATATCTGATACGCTAATATGAGATCGTCACGCAGCCTTCGATAGCGTCCACTGAAAAATCCCAGCAACTTCAGCCTTCGGTGGTAAGAGTGACAGCGCAGGCCCTTTACGTTCTTTGTTGCTCTTCGTTGTGGTGCTTCTAACGCTACTAGGTCGCGCTTCAACGAAGGTTGCCAAGCTTGGATTGCGTATTCAATATGCGGGTGCACGTAGGAATCGTGCATCATTGGGATGATTGACGGGTCAAATCTCCTGAACGCCCTTCGTAGCATGCCGACGTGCTGGTTGCCCCTTTTCGCAGCTACCTCAGCCTGTTTTCAACAGTCAAGGTCGCTCTGTATGATCACATAAAGGTCATGTTCCTGGGAGCTGCTTTGCAATCCGTTTGCCCTAAGTAAATAGGTGTAGTTATGTCTATGCCATAATCGTACAACGCGACATTTATCTACTTTGAATGGTAGGGTCTTTTGAACTGACCAGTTCGACACTATGGTAAGATCGCACTGGAGCCGTTCATGGTCGTCCGGTCCTCTGATCCTTCGCCATATCTTGATATCATCAGCGAAAAATAGGAAATCGGAAGTAATTGATCTCGCCGAATCGTTAATGAACACCAGGAATAGACGAGGTCCAAGAACCGAGCCTTGTGGTACTCCACACGCCATATCGATTGCATCAGACAATGATTCTCGGACTCTCACCACTAGCCGTCGTTCGTATAAAAAATAGCTAATCCAACTCAGGATCGGATCGCCAAGACCGTAGTTCCGAAGATTCTGAAAGAGAATTCGATTGTCTAAGCGATCAAACGCTTTTGAAAAATCCAGGTAGATGACATCGACTCCTATTCCAACATCAACAGCTTCAGTCCATCTATTACGTGCAATTAATAGTTTAGTATTACACGAATGCTTTTGACGAAAGCCATATTGCTCTAAGGCTATTAAGTTGTGGTTTTCTAGATACTGCATCAGCGCATCTGCGATGCTTGATTCCATCAATTTGGATAGCACAGGGATTAGTGTTACTGGACGGTAGTTGGCAGGATCAGTGCGGCTACCTCCTTTATGAATAGGAGTGATGACCCCTTCCTTCCATACTGGTGGAATACGGTTCTTCTCTAGACATCGCTGATAGAAAACAGCCAGTGGTTCTGCTAGATCACTAGCTACGGCCTGCAGAGCCTTTGGTCGGATGTTGTCGACTCCAGGAGAACTGTGGATATGTAAGGATAACAACTTCTTCAACACAGCTTTCGCAATGAAGGTGATGTCTAAGCCAGATGGTGGAGTAATAGAAATGAGGAGAATGTTTGGGCTCGTTATCTACCGGAAGCTTTGGGAGTAATGAAGACGTAGGTGACCAGTTGCTAGCATTGCTGATCGCGTGCACCTGTCAGCCGTGACTAGTGCTGGAATCCCCTGCTTCACCTTTCGAAGACCCTTAACGTGCCTGCACAGAAGTTTCCAGTTCGTGCAAGATCACTTCATTAACTCATGCTGATGCGTGACCTCGTCCTCGTGGATCGGGTTCACACAGAAGTTACGATGTGTCACGTATGCAGTACAGGTTCCGGCACTCGAGCAGCCCTGGTGATCTCACCATGCCAAATCCCTCCGGGACATCCATTTACGTGTTCTCCTCCTCAGAAATGATTACCGTTTGTATACGGGTTGGGAGGACTTCTGTTCCGATGCGTGTGCAACCAGTGTGTTATATGTCCTTGTAAATGTTTCCTAGGCAGCATCTGGGGGGCATTCGGTTAAGAAAGTCCAAGGTGTATGCTTAACAAGCTTAGATAACGCATTGTAGTGCGTGGCAGTATGTACTTTATCAATCTCCTTTTCAGGGTACTCCGCATAGCATATATAGTCAAAGAGTAAAGTAACATGATCACTACGACTCAGTGGTGTGCTTGCAACTATCCTGTCAATCATGAGTTCTTCGTTAGTTAGCACAAGATCCAGTATCGACGGCTTGTTTGCAGTTTGAAATCTGGTGAGAAAGATTACGTGGTTGTACAGAGAGTGGTTAGCAATTGGCTCTTGCAAGCAGGCTTTAAATTTCATACCATCGGTTGCCGGCGTTTCTATGTGGTACGCGTTAAAGTCTCCAGTGATAAGAATGTGGGTGCAGGACTTGTTCAAAGCAAACTGAAAAACGTGGTTCAGTTTGGCGTCCATTTCTGACGTTGAGTTTGGTGGGCGGTAAATCACGGCTAGTAGACATGTGTCCTTGATTCGCAAACATAAGCGGCACCAGAGCGAATCAGGAGCTCGGATTTCCGGGTGATCGATAACTTCACCTGGGAGGTTTGTATTATAGTAAATAAGCACACCACCACGGCTTCCGGTTCTATCGGTCCGAAGCAGCGACATACCGGGTAAATTGATCTCAGAATCAGTTATCTCAGGGGTTAACCATGTCTCTGTAATCATGACGAGGTCCCGCGGTTGTGAGGCATGGAGTTCTCTAAGTTTGGCCAGCTTACTTAGGAGGCCTTGGGAGTTTGTGTACATGCAAGCTAGAGCTTTAGTTGTTAGGAGTGCGTTGATGGATGTCAACTTTGTGTTAGTTTTTAAGCCGGCCGTTAGGTGGCTGGCCATTAATCGTTTTTTCATTTGTGAATTTCAGTCAAGTTGCATGCCATTATTGAGCATTCCTGAGCAGACGTTTCACTCGTGCAGTGCTCTGTCCTGTTGTGTACCGCTGGCGCTCTTGTGTCAGTCTCTCCACAGGACTGTACAGATAAAGAATTTACAGCGTTTGCAAGTTCCGTCGAATCCCTTCGGACCTTTGGCCGTTCGCTTGCTGCTTTTAGCCAGATCTCGGTTGGAAACCTAGCTCGAAACTTTAACCAGCTATCCAACAGAACTTGCGTCATTCCCTCGGAGTGTAGTATTACTTTCATTAGTCTTGGACCGCAGCCCTTGTAGGTAGGTGATGACGGAACTTTTGTCAGGAATTTGGCAATAACATTGTAAACAGAGAGTGCTTCGCGGAATTAGCACCACTCTTCTCGGTCATGTGTTTGCGCATCGTCATCAGAGGAATGCAAAAGCTAGAGAGCACCATGAACAAATATTGTTTTCTTGCCATTCCTATTAGGAATGTCGCGTTGGTCAACTTCTTCTTTTGGGCGATCTTTCCAAGGCTGATCTGGTAATATGCGCACTCCGATCGGTGAGTTGCGAAGACGAACTGCTGAGAGCAGAACAGCCTCTGTCTCATCTGCTGAGTCTAGTGTTACTCGAAGAATTCGAGGTTCACCAGAGTGCACTGAGGTCGGTTGACGCGCTACGCGTTGCAGCATTGCAGGCTCAACCCGAATATCAATCGCCTCGCAGATGGAACTCCACTGGTTGCGATCGTCTTGCAACATGCATTTTATTGTGCCAGATTTGGATTCGGGAATATTGGTGCACACGAGAGCTAGCGCAGCGTGGTTTTGTCTAGCGAGTTTTGGCTTTATACTTTTTGCCGGCAATTCGGGTTGTTTAGAGGGCACCACTGGAGTTGACGGTGAAAGCTGCTTTGCGCCACGCGTGCTTGGTACTGAAGATGGACGTATGTATGTCGCTCCCGGTGTGTTTGTCGAGGCAATGTTTGTGTACGTTACCTGCTTGTTATCTACACCGGATTGCCTTCGCCTCTGAGCTGTCGATGTCATGGCTGAATCTCCAGGTGAAGCGTCTATGGTTGGAGAAGTGGAAGCAGGCATGTTTGAGGCTTGTCCACTTATGGAAGTGAGGTGACCCAGTGGATTTAGAGTCACAGACGCTGCAGTGCGGTTGGAGCGTCTAGCTCACTTCTTCGGCTTAGATTCGGAGCTTACTTTGGCTGGGTGAGGTATTATCGTGAACACATTTACTTCCGTGGGATCGAGCATAGTATTTGCAAAATGGGCGATTATCTCAGTCATCCTATCGCACTTTTTCATGAGCAAATATAAACAGTTGACAACTGGAATGACTTGACATGTTGGGCAAAAGCAAATTGTGTCAGCAACGTTGTGTCTCACTTCTTGGACGGATTTGCCTAAACATTGCGGACAGTACGATCTAAGGCAGCTAGAACAGGTAATACTGACCTTAAAGACTTTACTGCAATGGTCTGCGAAACACAGCCGATGTTGAACCATTGGAATGCTGGTCGTCCTCTTATTGTTTATAGCAAGGCCTATCTAAGCGCTCACTTTGATGACAGTTCTCTGCGTGACGTTTACACCATGCACCCTATTCACAACTTCAAAACTATCCCTCACTACAACTCGCTTCTGAATAGGCACAAGAACTACAACCAAGCACCGAGCAATTGAGTGGCATGGAGAGGTTTCAAATCTAAGACGCACCGAAGAGGGAATATTAAGCTTGTCAGCTTTTGGTAGTCCATAGAGCCTTGGAATAATTGCACAGCGGACGAAGCTGATCGTAAGTAGCTTCGCTGATTTAGCCGTCGTTTCGAAGCTCTTGAAGACAGTTGTTAAAGTAGGTTTCAATCTGTTGTGTTTTGACATTCTCATCTATGGCCCTTAAATGCTTAGTTTTATCCGCCAGTGTGTCCTTCGTTTTGCTCAACTAGTGCCCTCTGGTCATGACAACAATACCCGCACGGTTCTTTGAATGCACTAATATACCACTTATCGAACAGTTTATCTCCATTGTTCTCACAGGACGGAGTTATCGTCACGAATCGCATACCTCGATGGCTTGTTGGCGAGGGTTCGCAGTCGATCATGTACCGACTACTGATGCTTGCTTATAATGGTGTATTAGAGGATAAATCTAAGTCTGGTAAGTATGTGCTTTCTGTGCTTAACCGTTATTGCAACTGCGAACCGGCGGTGGTGTCTGCTGGCCTTCGGCACCACCTCCGTTTAGTCAACGCAACCACTAAAGAACCTGTCGAAACTCAGGTTCATGTTCATCTGATTCAGGTACATTATTTTTGAAGTCGGTAATCGGTAAGCAATGATTACTACGTATTATGGTACAAGATTTCTCTAAGAATGTTATGTCTCTGACAACAATGCCTTAGTTACAGTGAGCGACTGATGTTTACCGTGGCAACATGATTGGAAGGGACTAACCAACGAAAACGGCCAACCTCATTATACGCCATCTTCGATGTTTACACGAAAGAATTACTGTTGGATTTGCGCAATGTGCTGGAGAAGCTTCGTAGTTGCCCGATGAGCGTTCTGAAGGGTAGCAAATATCTACTGCTTTGGTTACAGGAGTACTTCACGTGTGCTAGCCAGTGACGCAGAAATCACGTTAAAGCTGAAGTCACAGCTGAACATAGAAGAACTCATCCTGTTTCGTAGTTCGCGCATACACCTGTGGCTCATCTTGGTGTGACAAACGCACACCTACTTCGGTGTTCATTGTCATATTTTTCAACTAATCTTGACTCCTAGATGTACATCAGTTCCTGGGACCCACCATTACTGTGTTGGGAGATGGCTTGCGTCCAAACTACCGTTCATCTACAGCCAGTCCCTTGGCAACCCTGACGAACGAAGGAGCATTTCGTTTCTATGCGTGTGAGAAGTGAACTGTAACTGGGGAAAGTTTCTTTGCATAAAACTTAAATACACAAAATGTGGTTGTGTGTACAAATGTCCACATGAGTTCCCGTCGGAAATCGGCTGTATCTAGATGGCGGATGTCGACTTCGGTTCACGCCGACATCGCGTTGGTGGTTCCGTTTTTAGGCAATGTGCATTTACATGATGGTCTGCTCCCCTTTGGATTGTACGCATATGTCTTGTCTTGGAGTGATGGAGCGTTTGATATCTGTGGCTCAACGGCCTTACATATCCCAAAATGCGATTGTTTGTTGTGCAGTTATCATATGTGAACATCCGATTCGACTAATGCAGCCAGTCTTTCAGTTGCTTTCTCCCGAAAATACCCAAAATCCACGGATGCAGATCAATTTAAGGCCGTAGAACATCGGTAGTTCACTTTGTTCGTTTACCCCGAAGTGATTATAGGGATATTGAGCATTGCGATGTACGAGAATTCCCTAAACATTTCGGTGAAGATGCACTTTTGTGTTGCAAGAAGCAGAGGTTTCACTAGGGAGGTGCGGACCGTACCGAGTGATACCAAAATAGGAAATATTACTGTTGAGGATTATATATAGAAGATTTCGGCAAAAAGCTGTCATCTCAAAAAAATCCGTGAAAATTTCACATAAAAGTCGTGGAAACGACATGGATATGAGGTGGGAAACGTTGACTGATAAGCAAGAGAAAAGTAGTGTATTCTCATAGATTCTGGCAGAGAGACGAAACTAGCCACCTTTCCGTTGGTGTGCCAGTGATATTGTAGAGGGGCAGCTTCCAAGAATGCCTCGGGG
>CALYDF020004886.1:0-14959 GCA_944474145.2 Dicrocoelium dendriticum | reverse complement strand
AGGAAAATAGCCGTAAATTGTTGCTGAACGGGGGCACCGGAGTGCTTACAATCGGTATTTTGTCTCATCTGTTCGAATCAGGTCATCAGATTAAGCTCCAGAATGCCTTTACTGTGGTTTATCAGGTTCCAATAATCAAATCGATAGGTACGCGGTTAAGGATGCTCGCCACTGCAGAGGCCATTGCGATCCGCATATCCAACCCCCGCTGCGCTCGAAGAAATCGTTTGTTCAATCTCTATACCTGCCCTGGCCGAACAGCCATCAACGTAGCCGTCACCCTGACATCGGCTCAGGCAATGTGATGGCCTAACCATCAATCGATCTGTGTGCGTTAGACTATGGAGAACTATTCGCTGTCCAACCATTGACCGAGTCAGTTCAGACCGCACCCCCGAATCAATCACTATCCACCCCTTTGCAATTTAACCTTATATGATTGTAGCAGCCCGCAGATAAGTCATTGAAAACAGGACTATAGTACAATTTTTAACTTACGCGAGCTTTGGTTTATAGTTATGAATTTTCCTGAATCCAACAAAGAATCATTAGCTGAAACGAATATTGACTAACCGGCATTTTGAAGCGGATGTATCCATGCTGTTTGATGAAGGCAAGCAGGTTATCAATATTGTCTCTGCTTTCCGTATAGGTAGAAAGCAGGATGATCCATCCAAAGAACGCCCGTTAAAAGTCGTCTGCCTAGATAAGAATAAATGCCGGCTCATCTTCAGGCGTACTTCCCGTCTCAAAGGAGAAAATATTGTCCAGAAAGACCTATCCTCAGAAGATAGATTCAGAATGTGACAAGTCGTCAACAAACTTTTAACTCTCTATAAGAACGGTAAACTTATTTCCACATTGCGGATTTCGCGTTTTTCAGTAAAACCAGAGAACTGGCTGGAAGCCAATCCTTTCTTCTACATGGCCCCTATGTCTAAATAGCAGTCTGCAAGTGATATGCGCCTTTATACGCAGTTTTAAAAACAAGCTCAGCGAGATTTCTTTTCTCATTACTGAGCATCAGCCAGAGTTACTGGCGTTCACCGAAACCTGGTTTTCAAGGAGATCCAGGACAATGAGCTTATCATATCAGGATATCAAAGCACGAGCAGTTCGCTCCATTGGGCAGACTGGGGGTTTATTAATTATCTACTCGAGGACCAGTCTCATCGTACACGTTATCAAACTTCTCCGCGACGAGGACGGAAGTTCGGAGATACGGTGTACCGAATCCATGACGGCTACCAGGTGCACAAGGTCTGTGTGGCTTACAGAGCCCCACTGAGCTCACGCGTCCGTCTATTACATTATGTAAACACAAATGCACGCGGGCTGGAGCTGTCTGCTAATGGGCGACTTCGATGCACCCAATGTCGTCTGGAACCTTGTTCACTGTGATTTTCCCAAGCTTCGGTCGTGGCTGGATTTCTCGACGTTATTTACGAATGCAAACTGATCCAGCGCATCTCGAAACCGACACGGAAGATCCCGTGTCCAACACCAAACATGCTGGATCTCTTCCTCGCTCCAACGCCCTTTAATACTAATGGCCTGAAGATAATGCAACCACTGGGCAGGAGTGACCACCTTACAATCTCCTTCTTTTTGGCATGCCACTTTGCCATATATGATCAAGAGACGCGCCGTCGCAACACCTGGCGTGTTGTCTTATCCAGATTACAAGAAGTGGCAACGCTACAGACTGGACCATTCTATAATCCCTGAAACGTGATGACGCATGTAACTTACAACGCTAGAAGCTAATGTCGGTCATAAAAACGTTGTTCCTGTTACCAAGGGCATACCTTTCCGCCAAGCCCCCTGGATCAACCTAGAGGTGAGATCCCTGCTGAACACAAGACGCAAACATTGGGACATATTCAACCCAAAACAGGCAATGTCAGATAATTCGAAGTAACAAGTGCTACTTACGTAGTGCACTATAAGAAAGCACCATGAACGATCACACTAGAAACATAGCCTAGTCATACAACCACCAACCTGCCAAAAGAAGCTGTTCTTGTAATGAAACGAAATACCAAGGCTGGTAGTGGTATCCTTGCTCTATCCTGCCGGGAAAAGGACCCAGTGCTCTACGAAGAGGACAAGAAGGCTCCAATACTAGCCATGCAAGACAACTCGACCTACACCGTGGAATCGGCATCACCAACCGTCGATCTGGTAAAGCATTACCCCCCACTCGAGCAATTCTAAATCAATGCCGAGATAGTCAAGAGACTTCTTTCCAAACTTAATCCTAACTTCTCCCCGGGTCCTGATGGGCTTCGTCTGTTATTCCTCAAGATGGTAGCAGAGTGCATTGCGGAATCGATACATGAAGATTTTCGACGTTCCCTTGCAGACGAACGTCTACCACCTGACAGGAAAGTAGGGATTGCAATGCCTAGGTACAAAGGTGGGAACCGGCACGATACTGCAAACTATCGACCAATATGCCTGGCATCCGTGATTTACAAGCTCAGGGGACGGATCGTCATGCGCACCCTCCAAACCCGCTGCGAAAGCCTTGGCGCCATCTCCCCCGCTCAGCACGAATTTCAAAGGGCGCTCTCCTGCATCGAACCTGCTGATTGCCAGGGAAGCATAGGTCAAAGCGGTAGAAGAACGGAGACACCTAGATGTTATCTACATTACTCCAGCATGGCCTTTGACAAAGTCAGAAAAAAAGACTTGTACTCAAATGTCAGGGAACCGGCGTCACGAGGAACGTCCTTGCATGGGTTGCCGACATTTGAGAGATCGGACTCCTCGTGTGGAGGTAAAACAAACGCTGTCTGGCGATGTGTCTATGACTAGCGGAGCCCTTAATAGCTCTAACCTTGAGCCGGAACTTTTCAATCTCTACATTAATGACCAATATGCAGCTCTTTAAGCCGACTGCTTAGTCTACGCGGATGACCTCAAGTTATGGTCAGAAGCAGCTAGCCTTGAGGATGCGAACAGACTCAAACCGCGCAGGACCAATTGCTCGATTGGACCTTCAAGTGGCGCCTGCTCGTTAACCAGGAAAAATACTTCTCCTGCCGTTTGTTAGCCTGGATGCCTTCGGGGTATACAACATTAGTAGATATCTTCTTAAGAATTTTTTGCACGAGAAGCATCCGAGGGTTATGGTGTCACATGACCTCAAACCATCCCACGATACCTTGATGAAGATCACGGCCGCAAAAAGGATGCTGCGCGCTCTACGCAAGCCGTCCTCTCTTGTCACTCCAGCAAGATTCAGCACTATTTTCACATCATATATCCGTCAGTTATTGGAGTATGAATTTCCAGCTACCTATCCTCTCTTAAAGTCGGAATGCGACTTACTAGAAAAAGGCGCAACTCGTAATCCGTCATGGAGATTTGTGATCTTGCTTACCCCATTCGACTCAGAAAGCTGAACATGTTCCCAATGGATACACATCGGAGCAGTGGAGATTTCATCTACGCCAGACTTATACTAAGAGGAGAACTTGGCAGTAAGGAACAACGCCATTTCGACTCAACGTTAACGGCTCGACAAGAGGCCACAAGTGGAAGTGTAAGTCATCAAGCAGCTAAATAGTTCTGGTGTTCGCCACATCACCATGATATCACGCAGATATGCAGCGCTTCCAGAAACGCCAGCTAGCGTGGTATCCACCAGCGGTTGTAAAGTGGCTGGCGCCGCATTACACCAAATGGCATGCGGCTGAATTAGAATGGCACAATATGGAGGTTGATCATCAACAACGCTCTGGAGACTTCGTCAAAATACACTTGTAGCTAGGCAGCGGATAGAGCAAGCTTAACCAACTACTTACCACCAATCAGATTTGCGAAGACATCTTCCGGTACACTTAAAGGGGACTAGTGGTCGTCCAGCGCAGCGCTGAGGCCAGTTGAGTAGTCCGCACAGACGCGTACTTTGCCAGTTGCCTTCTTCACTGCGACAATAGGTGTGGCTGATGATTAGTAGTAGACGGCTGTGATGACGCCGGCACGTTCCAGTCGAACAAGTTCTTGCTCAGCGGTTTACATGTCTGCATTTGGCACCGGTTTTTTAGGCTTGAACACTGCTTGGCATCTGGTTGCTAGCTCAGCGTCGCCTGACAGGCAGAGGCAAATTTTCGCCTCAGGGTACGTGTCATGTCCTTGACGGAATTTGAAGATGGGTGGAAGACCAAAGGATCTAGTTCGCTGCCTGGAAAACTTGCTTGGTTTTATACAGTCGTACGGTTTTCGGGTTCGTGAGAATCAATGCACATGTTTGACGCCGATCATCAAATACCTCTGTTTTATCCTCGTAAAGGATAGACGTCGACCAGATCCGGAAAACGTAGAAACCATTAGAAAAATGGCTTCTACGTTTTGGGCTACAGTATTTCCGTTCCTTTTGCGTTCTCCTCAGTCACTACAGCGCATTTTTGCCTCAGGTGCACTGCCTGCGTGCCTTATTAAGCAAGCTAACAGCCAAAGACTAACCACGGAACTGGACATCAGAATGCCAGAATACCTTCGAACTGATCTAGACACTGCTACCCTCAAACTTAATTTTGGCTAAGTTTGAACCCCAAAGAGATTGTTATAACCACAGGGGCATCAAGCCATGAGAATGGGGCAGTAACTGCACCCCGTACACCGATGGATCTCAGAAAAAATCGCCTATGCCGCTCGAAGACTCACGAAGGCCCAGATAAATTACAGCCAGATGGAGAAAGGAACATTGGCCACAGTTTACGCTTTCAAGCAATTCCGCAAAATGCTATACGACCGCCGCTTTAAGCTTTTGACAGAGCACAAGCCCTTGCTGGCTATATTTGGTTCCAAAAAAAGACATCCCGGCCTACACAGCCAACCGGCTACAACGTGCGGCTCTTGCCTTAGTGAGATATGGTTTCGAAATCCACTACCAGTCGACAGTTTCCAGTGGCCAAGCTGATGCACTGTCACGCCTAATTGATGCCCATCAGCAACAGCATGAGGAAACAATCAGTGCAATGGTCGAGAATGAGTCTGACGTCAAATTTATTGTGACTGATGTACTGCACGGTCTACCAGATACCGCAAAGTTGTACGAACCGAAACGCTTTGGTACCCGGTATTTAAGAAAGTTACACATTACCACAAACAAGTTGGCCACATTCATGTCCATCTATCGAGTTGAACAGTGCTTCCAGAGGAGACAAGGGCTATCCATCGTAAACGACTGCATGCTATTTTCAGAAAGAGTGGTCATCCCCAAAGCACTTCACTAGTGCCATATTCGGCAGTTCCACGCCAGGCATCCTGGGATCAACCGGATGAAGCGCAGGCCCGCAGTTATACATACTGGCCATTCATGGACAAACAGCTAGAACAAATAGCTGAAGGCTGCCAAAATTGCTCCCATGTCTTGAAAGCGACACAAAAAGCAGAGTTATATTCATGGCGAAAAGCTACTAATTAATGGTGCCGCATCCATACAGACTCTGCTGGACATATCAACGGCAGAAGTTTCCTCATTATAGTCTACTCATACAGCAAGTGGTCTGAAGTATTTCTCATGGACCTAACAACCACCAATGGCACTGTATCTGGACTGCGCCAAACCTTTAGCTGATTCGGCGGTCTTGAGATAAATGCAACTGAAAACGGCACCCAATTAACGTCGGTTTTGCAAGCAAGGCGCCGTCCAGCACGTTCATGAACACTGCAAATGCTAACTGCAAGCGATTCTAATAAACCTTGCTAACTGTCCAGGGGAAAGTAAGTACTGCCCAGCAAATGAACTATTTAACCTATTCCTTGCTGGTAATTATTATCGCGTCGATTGCGAATGTTCCGGAATGTTCTAGTTTCTGCACATGACTGCAAACCACCCGACACCTCGGCAATAGATATGGGAACCACTAAACTTGGTGGCTGACCTTCCAATTCTAGAAGCCGATGGTTATTAGGGGACCCATAAATACAGCCATGGTCTGCAGTTGTTGTTGACGGCTATTAATACATTATGTTGTAAAGTCACTGGCGTGCTGCTTTTTCCTTTGGTTGGGCTAGAAATTTTACAGCGCAGTAACTTGTTATTTTTGGAAGCGCTTCCAGTGCCATGCATAAAACGACAATACCCTTTCATTCCCTGACGGCATGCACAGGAAATAAGTGCCAGGCCCATGAACCCTTACCACAAGGGAGTATCCGTTATTACCCAGTGAGAAAGTATTTATTTGCAGCAGCGTGGTTGCCTCGGGGACTATGCTTCTTGACTGCGTAGCTGCGGGTAGGTTTGACTGGTGTTATTGTTTACGATACGGTATGTGAGCAGGAAGTCACCGTAACGTTGTTGGCACGTTGGACCTCGTAAACCCTCAGAATGACACGGTCTACGCGCCTCCACACAGTGTGGTGTGTGGTCGCGCGGGAGCTGCATATGGCATCAATAACATATAGTTTGTTAGGACACGGAAGCAGCAAAGAATGCAATAGATCTTACGCAAAGCTGTACCAGCTGCTTCGTTTTACTGATGAGCAGGTCACTTAAAGCAGTTGTGATAAGTAACCGACAAAAATGGAGAAAAGCAAAAGCCATAAAACAGTGCCCGACGGAACGATACTGAAAACACTTTGTGTAAACCTAAGGGATGGCTTGAATAGAGAACGACGTAACATTAGTTATGCCCAAACCACTAGGCTGGTCGTTGAAGCAAGAGTATCTAGAAGTGGCACGAAAGTTTATGGATGACATAAGCTGTTCAGTCCCAGGCGAAATGCTCACGCACGTGTGGATGATGTCATGCACACATATTTCTACTCAGCGGATCACTAAGCAGCTTTGTGGTAAGATCACGCCACGAATGCAGTGCAAGGGCAAGGAATGCATGTAATACCGCTAGGACTTCAAGCATAGTTTTTAACTTTTCCATAAATGTTATCCTGTTGCTTGGCAATGCGTAATGGTTCTTCCAGTAGATTGGAAGATTAAGTTGTAATAAAAGAAGCTAGGAGAGAATATGTACCAGCACAATGGGGCGGAGTTGCAGAAAATTTAAATGTCCTTACCTATACTTTAACTTCACCATCATTTGTGATCCCGATGGTGAGGTAGGCATACGTGCCGTAATTGTCAAGTAGGGGAGGCACCGCATATAGGAGTTTTGGGTGCGCCTAACGACCAAGCAAAAACAAACAGGTGACAATAAAGGAACGCAAAAATGCAAACTTGAAAAAGGAGGACTTACAAGCACCGGAGGCTGGTAAAATGCTCCTGTCCATTGTAGGACGTGCACAGCTGATGATATCAAAGGCCGCAGTCAGCAGGTATTAATATCCTAAAATGGTAGTGGAACTAAGCACATAGAGTTTGGCGGCTATCGCATTTAAACCCAAGCTATAGAGCTGCGCTAGCAAAGCATTACACATAGGTCACGCGTTTTTTATCCGTTTTCGGAGTGCCCAATTTCGCTCAAAAGCTGAGATTATATCTACCTGATGCTTCCAAACAAGCACAAATTAACAGAATACTACGGCCAGCTCTATCCTTTACTGTTGCATCCTGACTAGGACTATTGATAACTAAACGGAAAATATGGCGCACCATGATTGTGATTAGTCCGGGAGAAAATCGGTCATAAAGTTTTGTTGACAATGGCCTGCTGCTATACAACTTTCGATCAACGGCAGTGTTCCAGGAGGTGGTGAGTTTTCGCTGGCAAGCTTCTCCAGATAAATAGCCACCAGTGTCCGCTGCACCACTGTGACGTGACGGATGTGACATGTCACGACAACCAACTCGCTGCCTACCGCTAAACATTGGCAACGATGCCAATAACCAAACTTTGTTTGCGCAACGCCATAAAAACCATTCCTCACCATTTACTCCGATGAAGCTTAGTAAACATTCGATCGGGTTTCGACGCAAACGGAATATTGGAACTCAATTTCCCGAATTATTCAAAACACATTTCTACTTTCCATAATAAAACTCTTATGGGTATTACCTGGATTTCGTGCAACAAACCTAGCTGATTCCGATGAAGATGATTATCAACCTAGCTACTATCATTTATGCCAATTAAGTACCACTTTAAACCATATATCCTGCGTACACTCACTTCTATCGTTGGATGCATATGCAGTTATTTCCTTGTTGTGGCTCTGAAAACCACTTGATCAACTTGTGCACGTGCGCATTGTTATATCGAGAATAAAACTTTTATTTATTCATACCGATGTGTGAAAGCCGACTGTTAATTTTACTCGGAAAACTGGCTTGGATGTAAGCCAACGACGTGATTTTTGGTATTAATAGTAAAATATTCTTACCATCATATTTGGTTAGAGTAAAATTCTACCGTTAGGAGGATACAACAATGGTTGTGGAAGTTAAACATACGGTTACCGATTGGAATATTAAGGGCTACTAAAGGAAGAATTTTAGAGCTGATAGAAAAAAGTGCAAAATTCGCATTGCTTTACTGAATGCAGAAGGCGTACCGGCAACCTTGCCAATTATTATGACGATTTGTTAGGCTAGGTTAGGTTGTGACCATTATCAACTTTTTCAGTAAAACACAGCTCAGCAGTTTTGGTCATGCGGTGTAACATGCGTTCATGTTATTGCTGAAGAGGCGTAGCTTACATAGTTTATATTTTGCCTAAAGGTTTGGGAGCCATGACAACAACCTAAAATTACGAGTCAAATCATAGGTTTTGGCTAACATACTAAAGTTGGCCTAAATTTATCAGTAATGGTAGATTAAGCCGAAGGATTTTAAGAAGTTTCATCCTGGAAATTGTTAAGCACATTGCAAGTAAAGAAAGCAGAATCATCCTGGATATTTTACTTAGAGACTATAGATTGTCTCGTGAACTATGCTATCTACAATTATGTATTAGAAACAAATACCGTTTCAGGTGAAAACACTCTTCATTGTTCGTCACAACTTCCAGTGTATTTAGGAAGCGGTTCTGTCACTATTATTATTGTTAATTCGACACACTTCCCCAAATTTCACCACGTTGCAGCAATAGCTGGATAAAGTATTACTGGGTCTCCGTCATTCAACCACACCGTCATTATCTCTATTGCAAACACCGCTGGATATATATTTGATGATACTAATCACGTATCCATAGTTGGCTGCATTAATGTCTATCAAAATTCTGCCTAAGACATATGTATATAAGATATGCGGTTATAAATGCATTTGGTAAGACAGTGACTACTCCTCCAAGCAATACATACTAGATATCCCATATTCAGTAGTTCAGTTAAATAAGGAAATCTTCGACTTTTAAAGGCCGTAGCGCGATATACACCATGGTGGAGACACTGGTTAACATAAATCGATCAACATGCACTGCACCACGCGATCATTAGTGAAAGTTCCGTAAAATCTTATCTGGCTAAGTTAAATTCAAGGCAAATTTGTGTAGAGAGATGAGGGCTGTTAGTATAACTCCTGATATGAGGTTCGTATCCGTCTTGAGTAGAGCAACTATTTCGCAAAGGCCAAGTGCCTACCTAGCTATGTCCTTGGTGGTTTGATGAAAACAATCGGCAGGGGAAGAAAAAGGAAAAACAAATAATGGTAACAGAATTTTATAAAAGGATGAATTAGGTAAACAAAATTTTGCAAAATATATGTGTGGTTATATATGATTGCACAAACTCAGAAAGAATAATATTGCGAAAAACTACTATTTATTAAATATCAACGTATTTTTCCGCTGCGCGCAAGTGATATTTTGTATGCTTTTTGGAATAGGGTTCAATGGTTCAATGGAGCAACTGTTTACGACAAGTATGAAAAGAAAGCGCTTCACATGCCCCGTAGGATGGTTAGGAATAATGTTGCAAAATTATAACTAACGTGTCAGTAAAAGTAGGTGGGCTGTATGACACCAATGGCTTTGGAGTAATACGTCTGAGGGTGTTCCTGCTTGGAGTATAGGAACTCAATTACGTCATTTTGTCAAGCACTAGTGCGCTCACCTGATGGCCGTGGACTATATCATTTAGTGTAAATTTGTCATAGCATCGTCATGGAGATTTTCGAGAAGTGAGATAAATTGTTGCAGGATGTTCCAAATCTGATACCTGGAAGAAGAAAACGTTCCATGGATTTTCCGGTTCGCTGTACTGCTTGAACAGCCTATACTGATGACCTCTTACATAAGTATTTTGAAAAGCACGGAAAGAAGACGAAGGCTGGTAGATGCATGCATTTCGTATTGTCACCTCGGTACCATTAACAATAACCGGTAAGCATAGATATAGCTAACAGTGGGTGCAACTAGACAAGCTTAAGGTGCAAAATGTATGACGGAAGTTCACACCCACGTCCAAGGCAGCTTTAGGCTAACAAATTATTGTTTTTGAACACACAAGGCGGGCTTAATCCGGCTAATTGCGATAGCCTCGGCAAACCGAAGATAGCGGGGATTAGTGTGACGTAACAACTTTAAACGCTGAGCCCAGCTCTAAATGGTGACCCGAGTCTAATAGGTGTTTGCCTATCGAGGAAGCCGGCGGTCTGCGCGAACATGGAATCTGACGAGGGTAGGCAGTCTGAGCAACTTCACGTTGAACCCATCTTGGCACATGTTCCTTTATTCGGGAAGTCAGCGTTCTATTGGTTCTGCCTATGTAATTTTTTCCGCAGTCACATACAAATTGTTATACACAGTGTGAGTTGGCCCCAAGTATTTTGATTGAATTTAAGAAGGGAATGGCATGTATATATCGGGATTCCCAGAACCTCACGAACAAATATGAGATCGCCATATAGATGTCAAAAAAGTCCGTTGTATATTTTGTGGGCTTGCAACCTGCGTGGATAGATAATGCGGGACAAATCTTCTAGTGCTTCATCACCCTCGTTTAGCAGTATCCAGCGCGGTTATCCGGTGTATTTACCAAATTTACAAGGTTTCAATAGAATACTCGCATGCGTGGTCAAGTAGGCGCCAAGCGTTTTCGGAAAGATTGAGCCGTCAAACTTCGTGAAGCTTTACGATGTGCTGCTTTACTTTCATTGGTGTCCATTCCGCTTGCTTCAAAGAGCTAAATTCTTTCAAAAGCCCAACAGCATCGCACTCACGCTAACCCCACTGTAGAAGTTGTGGTCCAAAGCGGTATTTGTGCGTACAATGATGGCGTATGCTCGGAACTTTACATTTTGTGCTGTTGAACTGCAGCATGTTCTAGATGGACCATGTTTATCCTTTGTTCACGTCATCCTTTAGGGCCGTTTCATCAACTACTGATGCGAAGACACGCCATAGCTTTATATCGTACGAAAATAGCAAGTTCTTTGGATATGGCAAACTTGCGAGATCATTTATGAAAACCAGGAATAGAAGTAGCCGGAATACCAAGCCTCCCTATTTTTGCCATGCGTGGCTATTTTAGTTGCATTTGGGAAACTAAAATTGTATTAGGGTTTGACGAAGTTACACGAGGAAATATTTGCCTATAGAGACTGCACTCTTATTCGCCTATACAATGCAAATACGGTCGATTTTGTCTGTATGAAGAACTAATCAACTATAATGGAATTATAGTAAGATCTAGACTAATGCGTTGACGGATGTAGGTAGTGAAATAAGAATACAGATAAGGTGTTGGAAATAATTGGTGATTCGACGTTTAGGCAAGTATGCATGATATTAATTTGTAGTACTTTACAAGGCAGAGACTGATGAAGAAAACCTGTTGTAACACGATGTTTACGCAACTCGTCCTGCTTGAACAGTGTGTAACCGGTACTCATTGGCTAGAGTCATGTTAAGCTAAATGTTTATGAATTTGCAAAATATAAATGTGATCGGATGTCACTTTTGGATACAGGTAGCTGGATCCAGGTGATCAGCGGATATCCATGGGCAAGCGAAGGCGAGCACAGCCATAATTACTGCGGATCGATAGAGCGGGGTACTTCGTGGTGTTGACTCGAAATACACAAATCATGTCTAGCTAAATACCATAACCATGAAGAGAGTCAGCTGTAAGTGATTGTAAATTGATTAGTATAGTTAAAATAAGTTCATTAGATATAACATGACACGCTGACATGCTATTCCATACAAGTAAAGTTTAATTATACCTACCGCAATAAGCATACGTTGTGGGACGACATATTAGAGACGGTGCAACATTTAAGCGAATATTAGTGGGACATATATTAATTGCTCACAGATTCACTAGGTTCAGCGAAAAGGCAAATGAGTGATACTGTATCACATCCCTAATTTAATACATGCGCAAGAAGTCGGCAAAGTTCCGCTGCGCACCATGAGGATGCCTAAAATATATTCATACTAAAAGAATGAGACTTTGTAAAAAAAGTCCAAAACTTTCGTCGTCCTTATTTCGTGCTGTTGTGTGTAGTTCAGACGTAGATGTCACTCAACCAATAGCTGTCATGTTCTGAATTGAGTACACATATTTATATTTATTTCTGTTGAAATTTTACCACCTTAAAGATACTTAAGGATATTACAAAATAGCCGATTTAAACTACCCCAGCAATCAATATTTATGTCAGAATAGCGGTTCTCCTAAGGACTTGAATTAATCGGACGAAAATATTTGTGTTCAAATCGGTGCCTGTTGCACTGCTACTGATTGCTTACTTGAACGAATATATAAAACTCGTACTAGACGCTAGTAAACAGCTCCCATAACAAGAGTGACTGAAAATATATGCTGTCGTGATGGCCTAGTTTGTAATCATATTGTGATACTTATTGGTCCCGCAGCGAACATGTTTAGTTTGCTTCCTAACATATGTTGTGAAGGCATTTTTGCTAGCAACAAATACCATCAGCAATAATCAAAAGCCAATGTACTAATTGTAATTATGCAATACTGAGGCCGTGGGCCATGTCAAATTGTTTCCGATTAGCCGAAACTCCTCCCATCTCTGTCGCACCCGAAGGTCCAGAGGGAGAGAGAATCGACCGCCCAGCAGCAGCCTATCAGTCACTCGAGCCCCCGAAAATAGAGTTAAATAAAATATGTGATGAATCGTTATTTAAGGGTGGCGGTGTTTCTGATGCGATATAACGATTTTATATGTCTTGCCATATTACGTCGTATTTTATTCTTGCCTCCGAAGGTGGCAGAACCACGTCCAAATGGGAAGGTATGTCTTCCAGCTGTGCGTACAGGCTGGTGTTTTACAAACTGGCAGTGTGTGCAAAGATTTTTGGTCCTACGGGATAGAGGCATACGCATTAGACGGTGAACAAAAGTTGTATGACTAGCTTTTTTAAACTTTTCTCCAAGCTCCTACCACTTGGAATCTTGTACACGGAATACTTGTAACATTATGTATCGTCAAGGTCTATGTCTATTTGTTAGTCCTTATTGTACCATACTGGAGACTTCCCAGTTTGCCTGTCTAAAATGGTATTTAAAATTATTACTTCATGATACACTTAGGCATGTGGTGTTGATTTTTGTACTGGTTGTTTAGTTAATTTGCTTAAGTCTCGCTTCGCTTATGCTTGTCGCTGGTTCCAATTGCAAGGCGCAATCGCTCCTGCGCTATACATTTTGCATTCCCTTTGCTAACAGTGTCTGACACTGTCGTCTTTTAAAGACAGGCAAACAGGTTTGCTTCCGCTGTACAACCTAAATGTTCTACAAAGCAGATCTGCAAGCTGGAATACATATACTTGATACAATTACATTGGTGACCCAGTGGTTTATTAATTCAAAATACGTATGTTGCGCTTTTCTCCGATGAGCTCGTTTCATTTTTTATTATCATCTAATCTTATGTATTGCTGCATAACTTATCATTTTTGGTAGTGCATTTTTTAAACCATGTTCTTTGTAGACCATGGAGTAGTGTCTCACGTTAGTGTTGCGTCTATCTCGTTCACGACGTTTTGGAACATGGAACCACCAATTTTATCATCTTGGTGCAGTGTTTTATAACCCCAAAAGGGGGGGGGGGGGGGGGATAACCACCTTCCCGTGTTGTGTGGAATACATAACGGGGAAACATCTAATAAAAAATCACTACTACAGGGGGGGGGGGGGGGCACAGGGAGGGGCCTTGGGTACCCCCACAACACACAAGTAAGCCCACGTCACCCGCTTGTACTCCTCACAGCAATCTACATCTCTACCCCCAGAAAACCCCCCCCCCCCCTACCCCCCCCCCCCCACCCCCGTTGGGTCCTCCCCCCCCCCCGCCCCATCCCCTCCCCCCCCTCCCCCTCCTCCCCCCTCCCCCTCTCCCCCCCCCCCCCCCCCCCCTCTCCTCCCCCCCTCCCCCCCCCCCCTCCCCTCCCCCCACCTCCCTTCCCCCCCCCTCCCCTCCCCCCCCCCCCCCCTCCTCCCCCCCCCCCCTCCCCCCCCCCCCTCCCCTCCTCCCCCCCCCTCCCCCCCCCTCCCCCCCCCTCCCTCCCCTCCCCCCCCCCCCGCCCCCCCCCCCTCCCCCCTGCCCCCCCCCCCCCCCCCCCCTCCCCCCCCCCCCCCCTCCCCCCTCCCCCCCCCCTCCCCCCCCCCCCTCCCCCCTCCCCCCCCCCCCCCCCCCCCCCCCCCTCCCCCCCCCCCCCCCCCCCCCTCCCCCCCCCCCCCCCCCCCCTCCCCCCCCCCCCCCCTCCCCCCCCCCCCCCCCCCCCCCCTCCCCCCCCCCCCCCCCCCCCCCCCCCCCCCCCCCCCCCTCCCCCCCCCCCCCCCCCCCCCCCCTCCCCCCCCCCCCCCCCCCCCCCCCTCCCCCCTCCTCCCCCCCCCCCCCCCCCCCTCCCTCCCCCCTCCCCCCACCCCTCCCCCCCCCCCCCCCCTCCTCCCCCCTCCCCCTCCCCCCCCCTCCCCCCCCCTCCCTCCCCTCCCCCCCCCCTCCCCCCCTCCCCTCCCCCCCCCCCCCCCCCCCCCCCCTCCCCCCCCCCCTCCCTCCCCCCCCCCCCCCCCTCCCCCCCCCCCCCCCCCCTCCCCCCCCCCCCCCCCCCCCCACCCCCCCCCCCCCCCCCC
>CALYDF020004885.1:0-14933 GCA_944474145.2 Dicrocoelium dendriticum | reverse complement strand
GTTGTTTGCGCCTGCACCACACCCAACAGGCTTAGCTTATCTCCTCTTATTCACCACGTACTCCCATAATCCAGGTGGTACAACTTCTGAAGCTGACGTCTATGGTTGTCAAGTGGTACATGAATTTTGAATATGGGGGTACGGGACTCTGACTGTTTTCATGGTTCGATGATTCCGGGCTTTCGGGCCCCCCCCCCCACACGGTTTTTCATCCTATATGGGTGTGGGATGTCTACCGACACGGGAGTTACACTTTCTCTACATCGGCCTTGCACTATGGCAGACACAAGCACGCTGGTATTTTTTGGGGAATCAAAGAGCCCTGCACACAGGGGTCGCCGCGCGTGAGCTATCACTGACGTGGTATTGGGGTGAACCGCTAACTCTTTAGATTTCCTGACACTGGCCACTCTTTTACGCGGACTGTTGCCTACTCCCTCCGCGTCCTCTCATAGCTAACGAAACCAGATGCGGTCTCCTGTGAACCAGGCGTGTTTTTTTATTTATTTTAATTTTTGTTTTTGGATTGTGTTGGGTACGTACGGTTCGTTGATTAGGTTATTTCAATAAGGACAGCGTTAGGCACCTCTGTCGAACAGTGATATATCCGGATTGTCGCATATGCTTTCACACTAATCGGGGAGTGGTGACTGGTGGGTTGGAATGGTTTGTTTTGTTGTTTTTTTTCTGGTGCGTGTTCGGGTTTTTTTATGTACCACACTATAGCAACAGACCCTTAGATTCCTTTTGTACTGAGAATGTTTATACATAAAAAAATATAATAACGCGTATTTTTTGTTTTCATATATGGCATTTTGGTAGGATTGATAAAGGGATGGAAAGGCGGTTTGTTTGTGCTGTCATAATCCACGTACCGTTTATAATGAGCATTTGGGGGAAAATTAGTTGGTTTGGTTATTCTAATCAGCGGTCTTCGCACTCTTTTGACCTGTTTTTTTTTGTTTGGCCTTATATTAATTGTTGTCCAAGTGTCGGTTCAGAATGTTTTGTTTGGGGGGTATGTCTGTGAGTGGTTAGTATACTTTAGGTAAATGCCACGAACACACCATTATAACTAATATAAGTTGTTTTTTAGGTTATGGGATATGCGAAGATTAATTAGTGGCCTTTTAAGCGAGGTGAGGCTATCCCTTAATGGAAATTAGTTGTACTGATAGTTTTTTTTAGAAACAGTCTATTTATTGAGAAAGAGAAAGGCATTAGTGATAAATTATTAATAACGTGAATGTTGGGGGATGGGGGGGGTGGGGTATAAACCACTTACTCTGAAAATATTCGTACATTGTAAAGAAGAAGGGAGAGATTGTTTAGGAGTAAGGTGATCCTTAGCATGGAAGCACTGCAATCGCGGAGTAATTTCCGATAAGTTATCGGAATTTGCATGGCCCGATTAAACTAACAAAACACTGGCCGAGCGGTAGTTGTTGTGTTTTCTTTTTCGCCTGGGGGTGGGTCGGGGGGGCCGGTTCCATTTGTTTTGTACGGATCTCCCGGGACACAGCAGCATGCCTCGCCCCTGCATCGGAGTGATTCCACTGTATCTTCGTCCACGTCTCACTCGAGGTTCAGCTTGGTTGCTCGTGTGGTGTTAGTTTTCTCCGGGAGTGCTTCACCCGCATTTTTCCCTGTACAGAGACCGTTTCTTGTATTATTGTTTTTTATTCGTCTCCCTACTTATCCCGTCGACCCTGCTCTCTTGTCTTTCTCTGGCATCCTGTTTTTTCTACAGCACATATTTCTGCGTCCGTTTCTAGCTTTCTGCGCTCCTTTTGGTACATTTTTGTCGATTTGCTTGTGATTTGAGTGAAATTAGACTAAATAAATGCATCATACCCCTCCCCATCTGACTCTGTTTGGCTCTGCCGCGGCCGCGTCTTTCCTTTCTCGGGTCGCATTTTACTGTCCGCCCTCCGGTTACTGTTTCATTTTGTATACATTTTGTATGCTTTTTTTTTTTCTGTTTTCGTTATCGCTCGTTTGTTGTTGGTCGTTATTGATGTTTTTGTTTGCACATGCTCTTTTTATGATCGGTGTGGGGGGGCTTTTTTTTGCTTCTTCATTTGCGTCCCATGCTCACTCGCGGCTTTATTATTATTAGCGCTTATCTGCTTGATCAGCAATTGGATTTGTGTCTTTAGCCCGTCATGCTTGCTTTGTGGGGGTGGGAAGGGGGGGAATGTGCGGGGGGGGATTGCCCCCCAAGCACGATTTGTTATTAACGCCGCGACGCCGCGGAGCCAAAAGCCACATCCTACCTCACCCCTTTCGGTTATCAACCTGCAGACAGAGGTCTTCTCTTAACTGCCGTCGATGCACTGACTCTGTTTTCTTTTATGTAAAGTCTGAGATATAATAGTTATGGCATATTAATATATACGTGATAGGATTTATTTTTTTTTATGGAAGTTGGTTGCTGACTTCTCCGCTTTGGCCAATTGCCCTTGTTAAGATCGTTATTTTGGAGTTGGCGGTGGGTAGGTTATGGCGGGTAAATTTCATAGAGTGGTGTTGGTTCTCTCCTACGGCTGCTCAGTTGGAGGCTTTTTTGGTTGTCCTCGTGTGCCGGGCTGTGGGGTTATTTATTCTCTACTAACTCGTTCTTTCAGGCAGTTCCTCCGTTCCGCTTTGTCTTTGTTTCGTTGAGAGTGTTTTACACACAGACTGTGATCAGTCACCATTCGTTTTACTCTTCTTCACGGCTCTACCTCTAATTCCATATGTATAATATACATATATATATATATATATATATTTATATACTATATATATATATATTGCCAAGATCGTGGGAATGCGGAAGGTCGGTTGATCGGCTTTCGCATGGGTCGCGATTGGATCATGAAAGGCAGTTGCCTCCCCTCGCTAGGTGCAGGAGGAAAGTAAAGCCTCCCTCATGCACTCTGCAGGATGGGACGTGAGAAAGATATAGAGAGCACCGGCAGCCGAGACCGTTTGCAGGACAAGACTCGCCGCACTGAGAAGCACAAGACGTAGCGGGCAACGCATCGATGGGTTGTTATCCATCGCACATCAAAGCGCATGGTGCTCATTGTAGAAACATGCGAGTCGCGAGTGCCAATAGTTCAGGCGGTCTTACGGGCAGCCATGAGCGAGGCCACTCGGGGACTACTTACCGAGGCGGGGACGATCGCGGGAGTCTTGCTGCTGCGTGAGGGCAAGAGTAGGATAGGGGCAGGAGAGGAACGTTAGGGGCGAGGAAAAAAGTCACGGGAGGAAAATCGTAGGCTTAGAGAGACTATTGAACTTAGACCGGCCGCCCCGCGCAGAAGAAACGGCCATCGGCTGCAACAGTTGTTCTGCCAGTAATACTCCCCGCAGTTGTCGCATGGTGTCTAGTTGTTGTATGAGTTTTTTTTTGTTTTTGTTTTGTGTTTGTTAGGTGTTTGTAGTTACGCTGCATTCGATTTCGGAACCGCGTGCTTGCATGCTAAGTCTCTGTATTTCAGGTAGTGGGTTTTCAGTTTTATCCTAATGCCTTTCTTTCTCATATAAATGTCTATCTGTACTCTATTCCATTAAGTTGCCCACCTCGCTTAAGCCAATTTTATTCGATTTCCATAACATTTTTGTGTTCGTGGCATTTCCGTAAAGTATACATTCTGACCTCGTGAATTTAGCTAGGATTCGTTTGTAAACAACGTATTTCATATGCTCATTAACGTAAGGTTTATGTCACCGTTTCCTTATGCCTTAATCGCGTTATTTTTTTGTATCTCTCTCTCAAGTGATTGGCTGTTGCTTGATATCCCCGATGTGGCTGCGCTTGATGTGCATGTTGACAAGGTGCCTACCTGTCTATTACCCACTACCTCGTCCATCTGGTTCCAGGAGACCGTTGGTCGTTGCTAGAGAGGACGGGGTGCACAGTCCTTGTGGCCGTGTCAGGATCAAAGAGTGGTTCCATACACTCAGTGTGCTCACCGCCCTGTGTGCGCTTGATTCCCCAAATACAGCGTGCTTGTGTCTGCCTGTGAAGGAGTGTGGGCCGGCTCCATTGATGAAACGTGGCTCCCACCCGCATGCCTCCCAGTCTTATTCCTTCAGGTTTACACAGGATATGGGGTGTGTGGATGGAGCTGTGGGTGGTGCAGCGCAAGCCACCCATGGTCCCTCTGTAGGCGCAGGCGTCCTGTGGCTGGCCACAGTGACAGGCACATCCGAAACCGGATGCCGCCAATCAACCATATATATATATATATATATATATATATATATATATGTGTGTGTGTGTGTGTGTGTGTGTGTGTGTGGAAATTTCGACTATATATACCGTACCAGCAGTTGAATTTTGAGTGGAGTATTTCTATCGTTCGATGGAGAATTTATGACATTTTGATTTGCTTGGCTTCGTTTATTAGTTTGGAACGTAAAACCCGTCACCTCAGGATATCTACTCAATCGTGACCAACAGTGGAGTAAAGAAGATGGAATATGAGGAGGTAGAAAGGTGATTACCATACTGACGATAGATAAGGAATGATTGGATGTAAATACCGCCAAGAAAGGCCAACGGATTTCTAGATCAAGTTGTGCACTGGGATAGCTGTAACGAGTGGCTGCTCGGATTATGCATACGTGAGGCAGTTCTGAAAGGAATCTTCAGGTGTACCGTATTTGCTATCAAGGAGCACTGAGAATTTCTATCTGCTGCTGGGATGTTGCTGGCAGGGAAGTAGGAGTAATATTTAATGTTATATGACTTATGTAAAGATGAGAAAGATAAACGAAGAAAACAGTTGTTATCTTGAGAGTGAGAGGTACCGACTGTGGTTGATCTGGTCGAATTTTATGAATAGATGGTGGAAAACACTTTCTGTTTAAGCTATCCTAAGATAATATGTTCCGGACCAATGCATCACTGACAACCGAGGTGTGTATGAGTTGACATTGACGGATGTCATGAAGCATTCGGAAGTTTTGTGCTGATACCACATGACTAGAAAGATAATTGGTTAGATTACGAAAAGTGGCTCGTACATAATTAAACAGATGTTAAGCCAGCCAACGACCAAAAATCATTCCTAATTTATTAGTTATATCTAAATCCATAGGATTTGTTTTGCAGCGGTCCATGTGGCATTTTCCTATATCGTTGCTCTGCAGGCCAGAATGGTTTCTTCAGTCCAACATTTGCGAGGTTTCAAAATATTGAATACTGTTTACTGACTACTGACTGCAAGCAACATGAAGAGGTTTCTCTGTGTAGCTGCATCTAATGTTACTCAGGGAAAAACATCCCTTATGTTGGGTGTGTTCGATATATTTTATATCGGCAAAGTGTTTTTCAGGAATTTTTAAATTCCAACGCAGAATTTACCTCAGCTGTGTGTTGCGGTAGGTCGTTCCATACATTCAGCACGGAAAATAGAAGATCGAAGCGATTGATACCATATCTTAAATATCTACTAGAACGTTTTTATATGCTAGCTGTTCCGTGAAATTTTGTCTCAAATTCTCCGCGGCCTTTAAAACAATTAACAAAATGCCGACCTCCTTAGGAAGGATCTCAGGTTATTTACATTTTCGCATCTTGGACGGCATCCTGTTCCATATCTTTGTGTAAGCGTTCGAGTGAAAGTTCGTCACACATGGGTTCCAGGACTTTCTATTTTTAGCAAGTTATGACTGTCTGGAATACTATAGTTTGGTCCATCATTTAATTTGCAAGTCCAGGCTTGGGGCACGCAATCGCTTAGGTATTAGATCGATTAAGAGACATATGGTATGTTTCAACCGTCTGAGTCATACCGGGTCTATACCATTTTCCATTGAAGTTGGACATTCGGGCAAAACATTTACGCCTGAGGGTCAACGGGGTTGCTCCTCCGGGGCAATCAAGTTGAGTCTTCGATATGCGGAATAGAACCACCCAATGGCATGGTAGGGGCTGTTTCACTGGCCAAGCATCTGAGGTCCTATTTGCTGAAGACGCTTGGCCAATGCAACAGCCCCTACCATGCCATTGGGTGGTTTTATTCCGCATAGCGAAGACTCAACTTGATTGCCCCGGAGGAGCAACGCCGTTGACCCTCAGGCGTAAATGTTTTGCCCGAATGTCCAACTTCAATGGAAAATGGTATAGTTTTAACGCCTTGTAGCGCTGTGCATTTAGCTTCGAAAGGACAATCCGTTTAGTGAACGTTTAGTGAACGATCTCTGCAACTTCTCCAGTTGTTAGCAATCAATTTTCTTACCTTACTGTTGATCAATGCACAATAGTCTAAAAGCAGTCGAGTTTTATCTTGTACAGGGTGACTATGGAATCGCTCATTGTGAATGTTTTGAATAGTGCTCCAATGTTTTGACTAACCAAAAGAAGTGACTTAGCGTTTCTAATACAGTAGCCCTACACTCTGCGTAGTTTCGCAGCTTCAGTAGATGATAAATAATAAACTTAACATCTTTCTCTGGAGTAGAACGAAGCGATGAAGCTAAGTATCGAAATGTAAGTGGCTGATTGCGTCATTCAACTGACTAATAAATGTGGCTTGTGTGGGTGCAGTAAGACCGATTCGTTGAGAGTGTTCCACGGGAGATGTATACAAATGGAAAATGACTTTTTAACGCTCAAGACAGGTGTACTATTCTCTGAGTTTGAATGGGTGACGTCTCAAGTTTGTGTCAAGGTTGCGTTGCAATAGAAAGCAGGACACATAATTTGGATTGTGCAAAGTCAGGTATACCGTTATCAGGTAGCCTAGTAAACGGCGATTTGGCCACTGAATACTCTCAAACGTTTCAATCTTTGCTTGTATGATAGATTGTACATTCCTGTGCTGTATTTGGAATCCCAAAATGGACCTTGTTCTAGTGCATTGAGGTCTTGCTTAAGCCATCGAGGCCAGGCTTGTATTGCGCATTCGACATAGAGGCGGACATACGCACTGAGCATCTGTCGGTAAGTAGAGATGTGTATTTGTTACATACATGATGCTGCTCCACTGTAGTTAGGCTAAACCGATTTACACTTAAACCGGAGATTTCTATTCGCAATAGAAGTTATTCAAGTTTATTTGATTTGTTCATTTCTTTTCTTGGTTTAGTTTCTGTGTCAATTTTGCGTGTTTACTTTCCTTCAAATTCTATATTGGTTGTTTGATATTCCCGGTTTGGCTGCACCTATCGTGCATGTTGACAACGTGCCTATCTGTCTAACATCCTTCACCTCGATTATTAGCTCCAGGAGACTGCTATTTAGTGCTAGGGGGCGGGGTCCCCGGTTCTCGTGGCCGTGCTAGGCTCAAAGAGTGGCTATATCCAGTGTGGAGCACACTACGGCCCAGCCACCACCTACTGTACGTCTGGTACGCTTGATTCCCCACCTAGATAAACAGGAATGCAACTACCGTGCATGTTGACCGAGTGTGTGCCGACTCTGTTGATGAATCGTGGCTCCCATCCACACGCTTCTCTGTCTTATTCCTTCGGGTTTACACTGGATATGGGGTGTGTGGTTGGAGCTGTGGGCGGTGCAGCACAAGCCACCCATGGTGGTTGTGTAGACGCAGGCGTTCTGTGGCTGGCCACAGTGACAGGTAAATCCGAAACCGGATGCCGCCAACCATGTATTTGTCCCAACGCGCGTCGCAACAGACCGAGTGTTAGTTACTAGTTTTCGGTGCCTTTTCGGAATTCCGGGAACAATCCAAGTTATCCTCAACCAACGTGAGCAGTTTTTTTTACGGTCGATGACTGCAGTTCTTACGTTCCCAGCCTGCATGAATTTCAGACAGAACTATGGCTCTGTTTCCGTGCACTCTGAGTTTTATAGTGGCTCATCTAGGAGAACCGCTATCCCATACAGAAAGTATAATGGCAAGTGAGCTACTGCTGGTCGTTTCAACTACAAATGTAGCGGAAAAGTAGATGGTCTTGACCCAACTCAAACGTTTTGGTGGACGCAGTGGGTCAATTCTCCCTGACCCTTCAAATGTTCTGGGAGTCGTTCAATGGTGCATCTAAAAACTGAGGGAAGTTTAAAAAGTAGGTATCTCTAAAATCAGGCGCGACCAAGAGATTCAGTTCAAAAGCAGTCATCGACTTAAGTGGACTGACATGTTAACTCGTTTGGAAATCGGCTTATGTAAGTACGTAGCAGTGATAGAAAATGCGACATGTGCTATCTGTAGGATTTGTTATAATTACAAACCTCTAGCAATTGCCTGGCAGTTAGTTCCGCACTTGTGTCATGACGGAACTTTAACTACGGAAACGTAGTAGTTTTCCTAAAATCAGGTATACTACTGATATTCATTTGATGTTTTCTGCCCCGAATCAATCAATCTGCCGGATGAAACTTTTTCCAGAATCTGTGTGCTGCGTAGGCAGTTTGACCATTTAACATTGTTCTTACCAGGAACGCATAAGGATTGAAACCAGTCTTGTTTCATAGTTTTATACACTCCTAATGTATGATTACTTGATGGCGGCTTATCCGAAAAGTGGAAGATGGAAGTGTTTGAACTCAAAGAGCGCGGTGACATTAATCATTGCCATACTATCCGTGCCGCCCCAGGTAGTTGAACAGATGTTGAGGATAATGAGATAAAGCAATAGGCAAAAGTATCACCTATTCTGGGCATCTCTCATCCATGCCGCAGTTTACTATGAACCCATGAATAATGAATAGCTTCGGAGGAGGACCAAGAGCGCTGTGTCGTATCCATTCTCCTATGTCACTTTCTTCCGGACGATGTGATTCACACAGAGCGGAAATCGTTCGTCGAACAATAGTTTGTGTTTCATTCACTAACGGAGTAGATCTCGCGGGCAGTACAAATGTATCCATCTTGCCTATGGATCAAAGTAACTCCACCTACTCACGACCACATCAGTCGAAACACTCAAAACAGAGTGTAGTGAACACACCTTTCCTCATCTCAGTACCGAATACATTATCGATTCCTGTCACGCCTTGGTAACAATCCGAGTTTAGCGTTGGAGGCAGCATTTGCTCTCAGCAGCACACGCACGAAACTACTGAGCTTACATCGGACGGAAAATATTGAGCACGGTTAGCTTTCGTGTAGGTTTCACTCGACCCCACATTATTCCTACGAACGTTCATTAGTAACAGTGACGGGAGGTGAGAGAATACATTCCGCTCAAATAGGGAGTTACGTTGTAAATGTTTCGTCACAACACTATGCAAGGGACGATCGTTCGAGAGTGGTGAAGTTTCAGTGTTATCATAATTTTACGGGATAATGATTGAGTGAATCTACTCGTTCTCGTATACCCACGCGTTTGGAAGGCTACTTCTATGCATCGGTTTGTTACGCAAGGTGGGGCTTAGCGGCCTCAGCCAAAGATGGGCCTCTGAGGTACAGAGTTTGGTCAGTAGGCAAACGGAAGTCACTGCAAACGGCTAGCAGTGCAGTGGGTGTAACCGTCGCCTACGTGGGGCACGACTGAAGCCGTGAAAGCCCACCTTTGCACGCACCGCGAATAAATGCGCGAAGAGTGGTGACCGGAAAAAAACGTACATAAAAATGCGTACGCGAAAAATTGCGTACACGGAAACTAGCATACAAGGAATCCTGCATACAACAAAGAGCGTACGCGAAAAATGTTTGCACGAAAAAGCGCGTACACGGAAAATTGCGTACACGGAAATATGTGTACACGGAAAAATGGGAACGAGGAAAATTTCACATGGCGAATGGCGCACACCATATACGGCGAACACCGAACTATACCAGTTCGACCGCTTTACACATAAAGGACTGCCCATTATGCCGTATCCCCATGCCTCATTTCGAATACTCAACCGGCTGAACACTTTCGTCTACTGTAGTTTGCATAAGCCTCAGAGATTCGGCGGCTCTAATGCACTTGGTGTGACCAGACCGAGTTTGTTTATAGCATAGGCTTGGCTTGTTGAGGTTAGTGACCGCGTCAGATGACTGATAGCCATTTCCCACAGTGGAACTAAACATGGAAGGGTGCCCACACGGTAAATTTCTCAGCCAGAAAATTGCTTGGACTTGAACGTCTTAGCAGTCTGCAGAGGTACCCGTTTTGTTTTAGTACAATGTGTACAATTGTAATCGTAGTTACTTCTTTCGTTACACACAATGACGACCGATGAGAAAGGTGGACTGTCAGTTCAAGACAGAAAACAAGCCCACGGTCAGATCCTTCGCACCTCTGCGGTACTCGCTGCTATTCCCGCTTCCCCAACCAGAATGGTTCACCGGTGTCACTATATAAGGGACACCTGTATGCGCACAATTAAAAGTATGTCCGTTCATGATTCCGTTCTTCTGGACTGATATTTGGGTCTGCCCCCATAAAATATTCGCGAACTCGGTCTGGTCACACCAAGTGCGTTAGAGCCACCGAATTGCTGTGGCTTTGGCAAACTGAATAAGGCGAGCTGTGTTCTGTCTGTTGAGGATTCTATATGAAGCATGATGTGGGGGGCGGCGGAAGCGATCGACTACTCGTGAAACGGAAAGACAACAAAAAGGTGGAGGTAGAGAATCACCAGTGGGCGCAATGGATGAGACGCGACAATGCATTGCACACTTAGCGGATCGAGCTGACGGCGGACCAAGAGCGACAGTTGAAAATGAGCCTGGGCCCAGAACAACGGAAGAGGTATTTGTCGAGAACGCAGTGAATCAGAAAAAGATTCTGCTAGCGAAACCAACAGGACTGAATGCAGGCCGAGTGATGCAACCATGGAAGAGCAAATTGCGAACTTTCCAACGACTCCTGGTTGAGCTGAGTCGAATATAGCGAAGCGGTGATACGGATGAAAACTCGGAGGGTTTGTTACAAAGCTCAACCTCGTAGGTACATGGGATGGCCCATCCCACAACTTCTCATCCGCGGTGCGTCGTGGGAAGGAAACATGGTCCAAATCTCTACGGATTTGCAAATGGTCAGTCGCACGATGTTGTGGCAATACACGCTTTGCTTCCTCCCGCGTCGTTCTCGCTACAATGGGGAATCTGGCACATACGGTAGTCGTTTGCGTACAAAGTGACCGAACTTGTGTATTTCCTTTATAGCCGCATATTGTGTGCACCATACTCCGAAGGTAAAAATATCATTGTCCGCGTTTCTTGGTGTATGCGTTTTTTCATTTACACGATTTTTCGTGTACGCGGTTTTCCGTGTACGCAATTTTTGTGCACGGATTTGCAGGACGCAATTTTGGTATACGCTGTTTTGTGTGTAAGTTTTCAGCATGGAACCGCGAAGACCGATGTTGCAAGAGCGGGGAACTTAGTCACCGGCTTTGATCAAAGTGCTCGATACTGACAATCAAGGGAAGAGCCTGCAGTAGTACCCGCTATTTACACAGTTCGGTTGCATTAGCAACACCACAAGGTGGCTTGAACTTCATCCAGTCGTCTTACTCCTCTTTCTTGCTATCAAATGACTGATTTTGTGCTTAGATTATATTGCGTCGTTCAATTTGGAACACGTCGAATTTATGGTGAAAATGATCTGGAGTGGTAGGCAAGATACTTTGCTTTGTAAAGCGATCTGCCGGGCATTCAACACATTACTTCGTCTGAAGCCTGGGATTACCTGCCATATTGGACTTCGCATTCATTGCTGATCATGATGATCACAAGCTGAAATTTTCCAAAATACGATTCTATTAACATAACAAAGTAAAATGTCTCGTACGCTTCGCTAGCCAATTTAAATTGTTTTCCCTTAGTTTACCGAATGTCCGTCATACTGCTAGATGAAATAAACCACTGTACAGGAGTGAGCGAATTATTTTTCACTTTGTGTTCACATAATATGTATAGCTAACAAGGGGGTTAATTGTTTGCAGAACTTCGGTGTATCAAATGTTTAACCGCGGTGAATCCTGACAAACTGCCTGTGACATTGGTGCCCAGATACGACTTCAGTGCATTGGGTACAGTGCATCACAAACTTGCTCTTCCATTAAACTATTGCAAGTGGTTTATTTATGCTTGCTAGACATCACACATGAAGCACAGAGGCGGGGACCAAGCGGTAGTTCCACTACCTCCTCAATCAGATTTCATCATGATTTTCTTGCAGCTCGCCAGGTCTTACTTAGTATGCACCAGTTAAGTCATCTGTTATCTTCAAAAGAAATTACTCCAAATATCTGTGCCTAAAAATCGAACAGTGTGTTACCATTTTATGAAACTGATGACTCTCGCATTAAAGCGCCTTCTAAAATCTACATTTTTGTTCTATAAACTGGTTTACGTTTTACTTATGCACCCTTTCATATAGCATGATCAACGCAACTAATTACTTACTTTCGTCACCCACCTATATGATGAGTTCACAAATTCTCGGCAGCTTTTATTAATTGGTATTACTTGTTATAACTGCCTCTTGGTTACGACACGATCTGACGATCTGGTATCAATTCTCCTTGTCGGCCCCAACGGATATGGCTTGAAACTATTTCACGCACGAGAAAGTAACCAACAAAATTCGTAGTTGTACGATCCGTGAGACTTAGGCGTAACACGGTTACTATGCGTGAGTTGATGGAACCCCCGGATCGAACACATTTTCACACGAAGCTATGCACATCCGAGACAACAAGACAAAAATACTGGCCTTTCGCGTAGGCGCTTGTACCGGCCAGGCTCAAGGCGATTACACAACAGTGCAGCATTTCTTTTATACCTCAGTGGTGCCAATGGTTTGTGTAAGCAAACCATGGAAGCAAGTGAATTGGCACTATGAAAATATGCCAACGAAACATGTTGAAAAGTGAAGGTTGCTAGATGCGGAGGCTGGACTGGAAAACCGAATGTTCCTTACGTAACAAAGGATGCATGTTTTATGATTGAACGGTGGCTGGCCGGAAACAGGAATGTTTTCTGATGTCCAAAGGCCAATCGAAATGTGAATGTCTCACGAATTGGAAGGCTGATCGAAAAATGTGCACTTACCTGAATCGAGTTTCATTGTCTTCCGTGGTTTAAGTATGTAATCACTGTGGGACGTTGGGTCACCATAACAATAATTATTATTTATGTAAACATATAAATCGTCTACTTCACCTTTTCATTGCTTGCAATTCTACTCTCTAGGGTGGTGATCAGTGAATACTGCCAGTCATGTGATTAGTTTGGGAGCCCTATAGAGAGACCTGCTGAGTAGAATATAACTCTGAGATGAAGTCTGATGATAGAGACTAATTCAATATATGTAGTTACTGGAAATATAGCCACATGTACACCACTCCTGTGCTTCCCATCGCGTCCGTGGAAAACGACTCACAGATTGCGAACCCAAACGCAATCATCTTTACCGTGAGATTTGCACATTTCTTTGATATCTGGCCACGCCATGGTCAAAATATGCTTTATGCGCCCAACTGGGATTTATTTTCAATATTTACACCAGTACTGCGGAGGCATCAAGGCATACGATTAGCTCAAAACCACAAACAAGAAATGAAGAATAATATATACCTGTACGTCAAAAAATAAGTGGTACTGATAACTTTATTGAAAGCCACAGTAAAACGGGATAAACATGATAACATACTTCAAAGAGGTTTATTAACGAAAGGTTAGCGTGTTGCAATCGTGTTTGACCCAAAAACTTCATCAGGCCAGCTGAATCGATATACGTTTGTTGTGGCGATTTATATTGAAAAGGCCTTATAAAGCTTTCGTGTCAAATGTGCAACGTTGTCCAACAAACAGGATGGTCAATTGTTATCAAACCTCTCTGAACTCATCACTTCTCGATCGGTTCCATGCATATTCCACGCTAAGCTAGACATCTTAAGATGTAGTGTGAGATAACAAAACCCTAAATTCGGGGTGCGTAGTCGAACAGAAAAGAGCTTTTGATAAGCTGCTTTGCAGGGATACTGCCACATGCACCAAAAGGCTTAGTTCCGTTGAAGTCAACCGGAGTCGCACTGGGCAATGTGCTAATCCTGGTGATGTGCTTAATCAAACACACAGTCCGTGTGATATCCTTTTGCAGAAGGTTAAGGAAAATGATTGGCGAACAGTAACGTCAACGGAGAGAAATATAGACAGTAAAGAATTTGTAAACTAAACAGCAGGATACTTAAAGCATTCTGAGTCCCATGGTATAAAATGAAGATGTTCTCACTTTGTGTAACCTTTCGCCAGCGTGTATTCAACATGCTACGGAATAAACTCCGCATGCACGGAGTTAAACATTCTTACATTCGTCCTAAAACTTGTTTTATTTTCCTTTGCTTGAGCCTTTACCATGTACACCTTATATACTCAGTCCTAGAGCAACCTCAACGTTAAGAATCCAACTAGGTCATTGGAATGCGCAACTTTCCATGCGAACAGAGGCTGAAATGATATACAGTGGACGATATCACATGTTAATAAGAAATCGATTAATGGCCCAATTGTTGCTGCACGATCCACGTCATGCGTGCCGCTTTTTCCTGCAACTCAGCGGCACTACAAAACTGCAAGATTGGCAACTTAAACTCATAGTATAGTATTGCCGTCCGGAGTGCCACAGGAATTTCTGTTCTATTCCCGTTTCTCCTGTGCTATGCTCCCTCAGAATCGATCGTTTCTGCACCGAAACTAACAATTTTTAAAAGATTGTTGGTTGACGCACTCATTCAATTCCACTTTGTTACTCAGAACTATATGTCCATCCTACTCACAAAATTGCTCTTGGGTTTATTTGCTGTTACATGTGGGTGCTGTGAAACTACGCGAATCGCAAGAATACTTCAATATGAGGTAGAAATTCTTCACAGGATGCTTAAAGCGAAACTGCTTTTCGAACGCTTTGCCACACTAGCCAACGGAACTTTTAAAGCTGTGTTTCCTAAAAAGCATAAATTCATTTTTTGTTGTTCTCTAGGTTAGCTGCTTTAATCCAATTCCTTGGGTGGTCAATTTTCGGCGCTGTCA
>CALYDF020004884.1:0-15446 GCA_944474145.2 Dicrocoelium dendriticum | reverse complement strand
GTCACCTGAATGTGAGGGTTAGAAACAACCTGTCGGAAACTATCGAAGTTCAGTGCGGCGTACCTCAAGGCTCAATACTTGGACCCCGCCTGTTCCTGGTCTTCATAAATGATCCCGCGAGCGTGCTATCTTCTAACCGTTTGCTATTTGCTGATGATCTAAAGATATGGCGTACTATAGCTGCAGTGGAGGATCACACATTGTTACAGGAAGACCTAGACAAAGCGTACACATGGTCCATCGAGAACATGCTGCATTTCAACGTCACAAGTGCAAAGTTCTCAGTATACGGCAAAAGAGTATACATAAGTACCGCCTAGGACCACAAATTCTACAGCGAGCTTCTCAAGAGTGCCATCTCGGCGCCATAGTTCAGCATGACCTCGGTTGTTTAAGGCAGACTGAAAAGGCAGTTAAAAAGCCAACCAGTATCTCAGCCTTCTCCGCAGAGAGTTCAGGAAGTTTGACCCTTCAGTCTTTCCAATAATGCTTAGTGCGTACGTGAGGCCGCACGCAGAATACGCTATTCAAGCGTGGCAACCCTGGCTCAAGCACCATCTCACCGCGCTCGATACTGCACAACGTAGGGCAACGCAGAGCGTCAGAGGTTTGACCAGCTTCCCCCATCCATTCAGGCTGAAGACTCTCAAAATATACAGTGGGCGTTATCGATGCCTAAGGGGCGATCTCATAATGGTGTACCTGAGATCCTGAGAAACCCCAACCACTCATGCCATTCCCTTCTAATACTCAGTCAAAACACCCCGCTAAGAGGTCACCAGTTTAAACTGGTCACGCAGTACAGCCGCCTGGAATGTCCGCGAAACTATTTCTCTCTTCGAGTGTCACAGGCTTGGAACACCCTCCCGGAAAATGTATTTAATGCACCCACCCTATCCCTTTTCCAAAAACGCCTTGACGATACTCTGTCACATTTACACTATGTGCTATAGCCCATGATCACCAGATGCTGGCTCTAATGCACAAAAAACAGGGAATGGTGCCCTAATCCTATTCGAGAATGAGTCACTCCAAAGCCCTTGCATATAATTTGGTAAACGCTACTACTATAGAAACTGGATTTCTGCATTCCATCAACCCAAGATAGTTGCACACAAGTGAGCGTCGTCCTTGCCATTTTAGTTTTTTTCTCGCCTAGTACGTGATCGATAACCACTTCCCTTATTGCTTTGTGTGCGTACATTATCATTTCAAACTCCCTTGATACGGCAATGCAGTTAAATCTGTAATCGCTCGAACTGACGACTCCATTATCCCTTGATCTACCTTTTCTCACTCTAGCCACCTTACGGGACATGTCAAGCACATGCTTTTTACCCGTTATAACTCATTGTTCTAATACTACTAGTACTACCTAATTATACTACCTGCTACTACTACTATTAATTACCTCTACAAATATGGCCAACTGATTTCGAAAATACCTACGACGAATAATACTGAATACCATTACTAATACAACATGGTTATCCTAGTACAACTAAAAACCACTAAATAAAATATACTTATTTAATTCAAAATCCTAGCACAACAAGCAACTGACATTTATAATACTACCAGTATAATACCAATACTACTGCTATCACTGCTACTACCAACATATAATTTAACTATGCACTACCAGCATACGATCTACTACTAAGATTAATATTAGATACCATTACAAATACTAATGTATATTAAACACAATAAACAGTATTTATAATTATACTGCCATCGACACTGCTATTGCTGCTAATACTAATACTACTACTCCTTCTACAACAAAGACTAGTCCTGATAACGACTACCACTTGACTACTGCTACGAACACTATTACATATACCTATAACTAATACAAATGCTTATACTGCTATCTACTATTAACCATGCTATTAACTACCATTAGTACTACTACAACTACTACTACCACAAGCTAATACCAACATAATTATCACACCTACTTATAATACTAATACGAAATAATTATACTACTGCTAACTAGTACTAATAACAACAAGTAACACTAACACCCCTTCCATTAATACCGCATCTTATTACTTATACATATCCTTCGGGGCTAGTGGTCCTGGTATCCATAGATATCAACTGATTGAACTTACGAATTTGTCTTTCTTTCGCAGCTATCCCTTGCGTTGATTTCACTTCCGAGGCCTTAATGTATCGCCGGTCTGCATTATAGCGGTCTGCATCTCCCAGCTCAGCCGAATAGCTTGAATGCGGATTTCATTCCGGCGTCCAGTTGTCATATAGATTAGTTGCATTACCAATGTTTTGCTTGCGTTGTAGGCTGCTGTAGTTATGTGTAAGAACTGTCCGATGCTTTGACAACGACGCTTTTAGGAAAACGTTCACAATTGAGAAATCTCAGGAGATGAATACAACTCAATATTTATAAAATTTTATCAAGGCCACGTTTCACCTTTGGCGCAGGAGCTTCTTCAGGCTAGGTGAATCGGTACACAATTGGGAAAGCAAGGTGAAGCTCGTAAGGAATAATGAATTAATTGTTATCGTTCCGCTGAATATACGGCTTACGTGCTGCTACCGTGCAGCTGACCGCTGCCGGAAATGTGTTGTGGGTTCCGTTGACTTTACGGCTAACCTGCCTGAATCTGCTGTACCGCCCCCAATCAGTTCAACCCGCCAAGAAATGAAAACGCCAAAATCAGCTGGTCCAAACGATCCGTATTCGGGTATTAACAAAACGACTATAATTACTACTACCGCGTCTGATACAACTACCATAAACTAATACCAAATTAATTAATACACCTACTTAAAATACCAATACGTAATAATTACACTACTGTTACCTAGCACTAATAAGAACAAGTACCATCAACACCCCTTCCTTTAATACTACATTTTATTACTTATACATATCCTTCGGGGCTAGTGGTCCTGGTATCCATAGATATCAACTGATTGAACTTACGAATTTGTCTTTCTTTCGCAGCTATCCCCTGCATTGATTTCATTTACGAGGCTTTGTTGTGTCGTCGGTCTGCGTTACAGCGGTCTGCATCTCCCAGCTCAGCTGAATAGCTTGAATGTGAATTTCATTCCGGCGACCAGTTGTCATGTAAATCTGTTGTACTAGCAATGTTTTGCTTCATTTGAAGGCTGCTTTAGCAGATGTGTAATAACTATCCGTTGCTCTGACATCGAGGATTTAAGTTCACATTTGAGACATCTTCTTCAGGCTAGGTGAATCGGTACACAATTCTGAAAGTAAGAAATAATTGGTTACTTGTTAGGGGTGCGCTGAATATACGGCTTACCTGCTGTAACGCGCAGCTGACCGTTGACAGAAATGTGTTGTAGTGTCTGCTGACTTTACGGATAACCCGCCTGAATCTGCTGTACAGCCCCCAACCAGTTCAACCAGCCAAGAAATGAAAACGCAAAAACCAGCTGGTCCGAGCCATCCGTATTCTGATTCGGAATGTGATCGTATGAGAGCTTTTTGCAATATATAGTTCGTAAGAAACCACTAACACAACAAAACGATAGATGCTACTTACATCGGTCGAACGGCGCGGCAACTTTCGAAACGCATTAAGGAGCACCTACCACGTTGGTTGCGTCGAGGCGGTACTGGAGCTATAACTAGCTCAGTTATGGCTCATCTGGTTGATAGTGGGCATGAGGTTGACCCAGTCAGTGCCTTTCGAATACTGTACAGGGTCCCTCCACTCCAGTCGAAAGGCCTGCGCCTCCGGACCCTTGCTACTGCCGAGGCGATCAGCATTCGGTTGTATCAACCTCTTTTGTGTGCACAAAAGAAGCTGATCGAAGCTGTTCAGTTACCTTGGCCATCCAAAACGGATCCTTCGGACAGCAACTGCAATTATGCAACGGTACCTCAGCCCTAGTTTGCTGTTTGTTACTGGTTCATGCCTTTGATCGACACGTGATCAATCTCATTTGAACTGATCGTTAATCCCCTTGTGCTTGACCATTGCGATTTCACCCATATGATTGTACAGGTATGAAGATGAATCATCGAAAACAATTGTTCACCCTCAGTCTTTCGTTCTTGATAATGAAATGGAATTTTCCACTTACTAATTAATATTATTAAATAAAACCCAGACGGTTCAACTTCATTTATCCACTTGCCGTTGATTCCTCATAGATTCCCATTTTGATCTATGATCGCGTTCGATCTCTACTTGTGGCTCCATACACTCTCCGCAACATCCTTACTAATGCTGCAGGTCAATAGGCCGTAGCCATTTTCGTGAAATAACAAGCATCGAGCGATGCTCATTGATCCACGTCATCGATCGTTCGCATGTGAGTCATTCCTTTCCTGCAGCTGCTGATTAACGCTCCGACTGCATTTCTCACTGACCGGCCTATCAAACCAACCACCCGTTCGCTAACTCCACTCCGTCCGTTCTGTTCACACAGTTATTAGTCTTAGTACTCTCAATCGCATTAAAAATCAACCATCGGCTTGTTGCTGGTAATCCCCTCTTAAGTATCTCGACATTGTCCCAATCAATCTCGTTTCCTGCGTTTAGTGAGTGTACGGCCACTATTAAATAATTATAGTACTTGTCTATATTCAGGCTCATTTCTCGTTGGACGCGAAATGTGCCTCTTGTTTTCTGCTATTTTCGTGTGTCGTTCTCTCGCTGTTGGACACATGTTCACAGTTTTTGCAACAGATTAGATAAACCTAATTTGTCGTCCTATCGCTTGGAAGCGGACGGTTAGAAAGCACAAGTGCCGCATAGAGCGCTTTGCCACTTGGAAAAACATTTCTCAGTTCCTCATGCGTCAATACCCAGCTGATTGCTTCTGAGGTTCCCTTTTCATAGGGAATTTTTACCGTCCCAATTCACTCGACTGTGCGTCGCGAAAGTGCATTTAGAGGTCTCTGCAACTGGCGTTTCATTAACCGCCTCGCGAATTCATTGCCTATGAATTTGCTCACCGTATCCTTACGAGCGACATTCCTGTCTTCTTCCACTGTACACAGATCCTGGGCTCTGTGAGACGGAGAGGTGGCGATAGCGGCATCGACTTGTTTTAGTTGAACCAAACTGTAATGGAGTATCCCGTCCGCATCAGTCGACCTGCGATATATCGTCGTCTTTAACTGTCCACCGTCCACCTATGAACTAGGCAATCGGAGCATGACAGTGTGCCACTGCAAGATTGTAGTTCCATAGGCCCGTTAGTCTGACGAGTGTAATAGTTAAACTCGTCGAGAAATTGGTATGATATTCATTGAAGTGTCATATGAGTAGATGTAATCTACTTAGCATTGTACAACATAGATTCCGGGAGGGATTTTCGTGTTTGCCGAATCCACTTATGGCTCGTGGAAGTTGGGCCGATGCAGTGGAGAATGGCCACGCAGTGTACGTGCTTTTCGTCGACTTTTCGAAGGCGTTTGACAAAGTACCACATTGGAGGCTCGGACAAAACAGACCTACGAATTGTCTGGAAGCGTCCTTCGTTGGGTCACTGCCTTCTTGGAGGGTAAAGAACAGTGTGTGCAGGTAGGTTTGGGCATATCGTTTAGGCATTCTGTCCTCAGTGTCGTGCCGCAGGGCTCGGTTCTTGGACCGCTGCTGTTCTCTACCTAGGTGAATGACTTACCAACTGCGCTTGAGGTACCATCACTGCTACTTGCTGATGACCTGAAGCTGTGAAACATTCTCGATGTTCCTGTGGGTTACGAAGTTATTCAGCGAGCATTGGATAAGCTTTGGGACTGGTCTACTTTATGGTTGCTACCAATAAATCAGGCGAAGTGCTCCGTTCTTCAAATTGGAGGAGGTTGTCCTCCTACGAAGTACTTGTTCGGTGGGGTCGAATTCCCCCGTGTATCCAGCCAGGTTGACCTAGGCGTCGTACACACCTCGGCTTTACACTCCGGCGACAACCGGAAGAAAACCGAAAGCAGAGGTTTCCACATGTTGTGATTAATACGACGTTCTTTCGGAGTAACGACGGACGGCATCAGTACGAGACTGTTCTTGGCTTTCGTGCTGCCTCATCTAAAATACTGCGTCTAGGCTTGTCCGCCCTGCTACGTCCGGGGCAAAATGGAGCTAGAGAGGGTTTTACGGGTGATTACTAGATTAGTTGAGGGATTACGGGGACGGACGTACCCCGAGTGTCTACTTAGTTGGAGATTGCATTCAATGCACGACCGGAGGGTTAGAGGAGACATAATCTCAACCTACCGTATCTTAACTGGGAAGGTTGGTTTATATTTATCTTGGCTATTCAGTCTGTTCTACGCGGTCATTTCTTGAAGCTGGACAAACCGCGGTCTGATCGGATTAGGGCGGAAATCCGAATGTCACGCCGAGTCATCGAGCGCTGGAACATGCTTCCGGATTGTAGTATCAGGTAACATACGGTTAAGGGGTTTCAGCAACAACTTGACGCTCTTGGGTGGCAACACGAAAGTTTTCCATTTTCTGAGTAAGTCGCAACTCCATTCTATGACCTCTTTTCTCCACCTTACTTCACACATTGGTATTATTTTCTTATTTCCAGTGCACATCCTTATTATGTACCTCCGAGGGCTCTTCGTTTTATTACTTCAAGTGGCTGACAAAGCAGGGACTGCTAAGACAAGGAACGTCGGCATTAACTGGTTGGCTAGGGTGCTCTGTTTAAAATCTATCAATAAATCTGCGCAATTACTCCATCCCTGGCTCAACGCTCCATTCAAGATGGAACACACGGGATCCCATTACTTATAAGTAGATGGATTTTTTGAGTATTTTTGTTCGTCGCAGACAGCCGACAATCCAGATAAGTCAACTACCTATCCGGAATATCACCAGACGGCCGTTTCGCCCTTTTGGTCTGGTCAGTGGTGCGCACCCTTCGGTCCTCTACGGAGAATCGAACCCATGACTGCCGTAGCTTGTGCCAACTAGCCCGTAGCTTATGCAACTGCGCTATGGAGGACGGTAGCCGACCATCACGAATTTTTAGTTAACTGCGATATAGCCCGACCCGACACGGGATTCTCCTATCGTTCCAGTCCCACACGAACTTGAAATTAAGATTGCACTGTTAACATTAACACAACATCTCAACATTACTAATACTAATACTGCTACGACTACTACTACTGCAGCTACTACCACTACTACTTCTACCAATACTACTAAACTGCTGTTTTTATTACTACTACAAAAGCACCTACTGCTATTACTACTACTAAAAATAATAAAACGATTGCCGCTACTATATCCTTTGCAACGTCAGGCGCAAGAACCAATATCCTTAGTTTCGAAGAACCTCCGATGCAATTACATTTACCGTGGGTGCCAGTGCTTATGTCTGCACGCGCTAATAAGGGTAAGAACTACACTTAGACCTAGCAATATTAAGTTGCATTAAGTGGCATTAGAACTAGTAGCGGTAGTCTTTTTGGTTATATCGGTATTAGTATTAGTTGCCGAAGTATTATTAGTGTAAGTAACTGCAGAAAATAGTTAGCATAATAGTAGGGATGATAGTAGTCGTAGTATGAGCAGAATTGGTAGGTAATATTAATGGTAAAATTAATAGTGTGAGTAGTATTAATACAAGTGGATATAGTAGTAACTGTATCAGTAATAGGTAACATCCTTAGCAGCAGTTGTGGATTGAAATAGTAGTAGTAGAAGTGGTGGTAGAAGAAATAGTAGTAGTAGTAGTAGTAGTACTAGCAATAGTAGTAGTCGTTCAAATAGTAGCAGTAGTAGTAGCAATAGTACCAGCAGTAGTAGTAGTAGTAGTAGTAATAGTGTAATTTGTAGTAATATTAGCAGTAATTTTTGCCGTTGTAGTACAACAGTCATAGAAGTATAACTGGTAGCAGTAGTGGCAGTAGTATTGGTAATAGTTGTTGTAGTAGTACTACTCATAGTAGTAGTAGGAAAAGTAGTAGCATTTGAAGTACTGGTAACAGGTTCGTTTCAAGTAGTAGTAGTAAAGATGTAGTATATGTTGTGGTAGTAGTAGTAGTAGTACGATTAGTGGCAGTAGTACCATTAGTAGAAGGTGGCAGTTTTAGTGGTAGCAGTGTGTTCTTGCAGATACAGGTAGTATTATTAGTAGGAAGCATTGATTTTACAAGGTTGTATTTGTAATAGTAGGTAAAAGTATTTGTCTAGGTATAATCACCAGTAGAAGGAGGAAATGATAATATGACATATTATTGTTAGTAGCACGCAGTTTTGGTAGAAGTAGTAGTAGTAATATCAGTAGTAGTAATTGTAGGTTGCATTTTTAGTAGTAGTTGTAGAAGAAGTAGTAGTATTAGTAGGAAGTAGTATACCAATATATATTTTTACTAGTTCTAGTATGAGTCCTAATAGCATTAGGTAGTAGCAGTAGTAGAAGGTAGTAGGGTTTGTGGAAGTCATGATAGTGGTAGTAGCAACTAGTAGTTGTATTAGGTAGTTATAATCTTAAAAGTAAGTAGTGGAAGCAACCGCTGCTAATCGCTGCTAATCGGCTGAGCTGGGTGATGCAGACGGCTCGAAAGCATACAGACTATGCTAGACTCTACAACGAGGCGACGGAAGTGAAATAAACTCAAGGGATAGCTGCGAAAAAAAGACAAATTCGTAAGTTCAATCATTTGATGTCGGGATACTCCATTACATTTCGGTTCACCTAGAACAAGTTGATGCGGCTATCGCATCTCCTCTGTTTCACAGAGGCCGGACTCTGTATACATTATAATAAGACCGGAAAACCACTCGTTATGGTGGATGGTGGATAACCGAAATGACGATAGCTATTTATATGTTGCATAGATGTTGCTAAATTTTGTGAGGTGAGTATTTTTGTTGCTGTTTTGCTTGCTGGTTGCAGCTAATCTAGGCCGCTCACACACAGCACAGGCTGTTTATCCAATTAACATGATATATGCACAAATGTTTTTCTCATTGAGTGAGGAGTGATGAAAATCGGTGCTCGATTCTGCGTGGAATATGGCAAAGGCCGTTCATCTAATTAGCAAAATTTTGCCATACATGTTCTCATAGCATGCGTGAGCGATAAGGTTTCTGCCAATATATTGTATAGTAGCTTCCTCTAATTAACGTGAGGTGTGCCTAAGAGTGTTTTTCTGCGCTTGCTGAATGTAGTTGAATACATTCGCACTGAAATTCGCCCATTGCACATGCGGTTCGACCAATTGACACGATTTTCAAAAGAGCAATAAGAATTCACATTTTAACTGGATATACTGAATTCAGTAATTTCGGTGTTCCCAGCTGTTTGCAAAGAATTTGTGGAACAGATAATCTATATAGCGAGGGAGATCAAATTGCAATGTTATAGGCGAAAATTTAAAGTGGTCGAAAATCGGTGAGGTCATGTGACCCGGTCGGAGGAAATACGGCCCTAGCCTCACCAGGGTAGGGAGAGGCTAGTCAGTTTTGTTTGCACAAACTTGGTTTCGAACTGCGAATCGCCGAGGCTTCAGCAAACTGTATTAGACGGGGACTGCAAATGGAGATTGGGTGGTGCCCGCCCGAAAAGGTTTGCACTACCATGACGCTTTTCGACGCACTGGCTTATGGGTAGCGGTCACATCCTGATGGTCCCGGGTTCGATGCCTGCTAACTCTATCTGATGAGATGTGATAACATCGAAACGCTTCATAGTAGTGCAGTGTTTTCGGGCGGGCAACACCCAATTTCTATTTGCATCAGCTACGGTCCTCGTGATCAAAGGGCAAAGTACACTTCAATAGACGGGGACTGCTTTGGTTGATGATTAAATTAAACCAACTACGTCGTTGATCAAACAGGGAAACCGGTGCCTTGATGTGCCAAAGGAGAGCAAAATACACACACAGAAGATTTACATGGTCAACCAAAGAATGCCCAAGTGCACTGCACACGCAGTCCCCGTTGTGTTCGCCACGTGAAGAATAAAAGAAAAAAGTAGTCTCAGTAAAGGAAAGGAAACAGATAAAAAAAGCTTATCGCATTTCATAAAAAATAAAAATATGTAAGTTAAAATTAGTTAAAGAAGCGTAGGCTTTAGTAGACGAGTAAAGTTTGAGATATGAAGGGGAAGACTTTAAACTGTAGACCGAGAGCGTCAAGTCGATACTCGAACTCTTTCACCGTCCGTGCCATCACGACAACTGCTTGCAGTGCGTTCCAATAGCTATGATCCTACGCGATACTTAAAATGCTGCCCAAACCCGGTCAGACCGGGGTTTGTGCAACTTTAATGGGTGGCCACGAAGGGTTGGCGCTCGAGTTGGGCGCAACAGTCCAGTCAAATCAAGACCAATCTGACCCATCATTATAAGATATGTGTGGACCGAGCCGTCCCGAAGCCGCCTGTAATACATGAAAAACATAGTTAACTTACGTAGCCTTTCCGGGTACGTCAACTTCTTTAATCCGTGCACCATTTTCGTCCCGGACCGCAGGACTCGTTCAACTGTCATCACGAACCAGGCATGGAGGACAAGCCTGAACGCAGTATTCCATGTGCGCCCTTACAAAAGCCGAAAATAGTCTAACGAACATTTCGGTGGTCATGATCCCGAATAACCTGCGGATCATCTGCATGTTGGAACCTTTGTGAGCAACTAGCGTCCAGTGTTCACTGGACTTAAAGTCTGATGACAGCAAAACACCGAGTTCAGCTTGGGGTTGAACTCGCGGTACATCGTTGCCGCCAAGCAAATAATGAGTCGGCGGGTCATTCGGACCAACGCGTGAAGCTGAACATTTCGCTAAAGTAATGGGCAACTGCCACCAAATTGACCAGTCCCAAAGTCTAGCTAGAGTCCTCTGTAGGGTCAGTGGACCAATCGGATCGTCTATCATGAACCAGAGTTTCAATCATTTGCAAACATTACAGGTGGCACACCCAATTCATCAGGTAGGTCATTAACGCATACAATGAAGTGAACGCGGGGCCAAGGATTGAACCTTACGGAACGCCACTGAGAACACATTGGCGGAAGGACAAGCTTGAACCCACTCGCACTCACATTTCTCGTCTGATTAGGAACGCTGAAATCCATCGTAAGAGACTGGTCCAGAAATACCGTAGGAGTTCAGCATGTACAAAAGGCGCGAATGTGGAACGGTGTTAAAAGCTTTGGAAAAATCAATGAACAGCAAGTCCACTGCGTTCCCGCAATCAACCGCTTCGGCTCAGTGTTCACGAGCCGTTAACAAGTTAGTAAGGCTAGCATAGCTTTGAGAGGCACTGATAGAAGACGAAGGATGGTAGATGCATACATTTCGTATTGTCTCCTCAGTACCATTAACAATAACCGATATGCTTAGATATAGCTAACAGTGGGTGCAACCAGACAAGCTTAAGGTGCAAAACGAATGACGAATGTTCATACCTACGTCCAAGGCAGCTTTAGGCTGAAAATATTTGTTTCTGAGCACACAGGGCTGGCTTAATCCGGCTTATAGCGACAGCCTCAGCAAACCGAAGGTAGCGGGGATTAGTGTGACGTAACACAAATTTAAACGCTGAGCTCAGCTCCATCTGGTGACCCGAGTCTAATAAGTGTTTGCCTATAGAGGAAGCCGGGGGTTTGCGCGAGCACGGAATCTGACGAGGGTAGACAATCTGAGCAACTTCACGTTGAACCCATCTTGGTACATGTTTCTTTATTCGGGAAGTCAGCGTTCTATTAGATCTGCCTATGTAACGTTTTCCGCAGTCACATGCAAATTGGTATACTCCGTGTGAGTTGGCCCCACTAGGCTGAGCTTCCTTCGTTGGAGGTACGGGCAAGTTTTGGGTTCGGTTGATAACGACAACTTGTGCAGCATGGTAACCACTTTGTGTAGCTGAAATTATACGCTTAGTTGTCTTCATCGTGGCTAAGTCACCTTTGAAAGGTAACTCGATATACACTTTCTTCTTGGCTGCCGTGTGCACCAAGTCCTTTGGCCCTCGCGGTTGGCTGTGTTCCACGCTAAATCACCGACGGTAGCCGTTCGCCATTAGTGGTGCTGTAATTAACACTGGCTCATCGTTCAGACAGTCGGCCGAACAAATCCGTCTAGCACGACTAACTAGATTGTTCATAGATTAGATAGATTTTATATATATACATATACATATCTATATATATCTATATCTATATTGTATAGATGCATTGTTCATAGATTGTCCAATTGTACTGCACTGGTGTGAAGCTGGTGAAGTGCAGGTACTGACCGGACCAAGTTGATTTTCGGTAAAATGTCCTCTTAATCAATCCTTCATCCCTGCGACTTATGAGTATGTCCAGGTATGGCAGACAATTGTTCTGTTCTATTTAGCATGTAACCCGTAAGTTAGCATGAACACCATTGAGCTGTTCTAGCACATGTGTGAGCTGCTGCTCCGACGAACAGAAAGTCAAGATATCATCGACATATCGTTTGTAGTAGGGCACCTGGGCTATTTCCGTAGAAATACTTCTTTCTACCATCAGCATGAAGAAATCAGAGCACAGGACCTAATGGGCTACCCATTGCTACGCGGTCAATTTGACGGTAAGGTGTACTCCGGAAGTGAAAATCCACATTCTCCGTGCACACTAGTAGAGATTCTCTTAGCAATTCAGTCGGAATTGATAGCGAACAACCTCCGCTTTCAGAAAATTCCAACACGTAATCCACGGTCTGATGTAGTGGCACGTTTGGAAATAAGGAATCTACATCCAAGAAAAGTATAACGGCTTTAACGAAAGCCGTGCTGAGAAGGAGTAAGCAAGTCTAGTGTCCTTAAAATGGATTCCTCACGAGCTTTTCCAACAAATTGACCAACAAACTAGTCAAACTGACGGGTCTATAGTTATCAATGAGGTGCTTATCATCTTTCTTAAAAATGGGACAAACAATAGCCTCCTTCCAGTCCTTGGGTAGAGAACAGCCTCGTAGAGACTTCACAAAAGTAGCCTAATCGGACGGCAATGTTCGTCAGCTAACTCGTACAACAGTTTGAGATGAATAGCATCCCACCGGCAGCTCTATTGGGATTTAATTGCCTCAGAAGCCAGAGCACTTGAGTCTCTGTTATAGAAACCACCTCCAAGTGGGAGCCCTCAGAAACTTTTGTCTGCAGGCTGATATGTGGCGGCTGTGACTCTTAAACATAAAGCCAAGCATACTGTCCTCCGAGCAAACAAGCTTTTCCGTGATCCGTCATAGCAGCAGTGCCGTCAGGGCCAAACAACGCTGGGATGCACGAGTTCATTTTGGTTCGCTTTTTGACATACGCGAAGAAATGTTTCGGGTTTGATGAGGCAATACGAGCAAGGTCGTCATGACATTGCCTTGGCCAGCCTTGTCTCGTATAAGTCAATACTTCCTGTAGCAATACATCTGGGTTCGTGGCTTGCTGAACCATTCTTGCGTTTATCGCTAAGTTATTCACGGCATCGCGTATCATGTGGCTGGTATCTGTGTCGGCTGTGATTGAAGCAAAAAAGGCATCCTCAGGCTCATGTCAACTAGTATCGATTAATCTGGAGAGGGTGTCCGCTTGCCCAACTGAGTCAGTTGACGAATAACTCATGTTGACATCGTATCCCAAGAGCAAGGTGGCCCATCTCTGAAGTCGACTGGCCGTGTATGCCGGAATACCATTTTTGGATCCAAAATAGTGAGTAAGGTTTTGTGTTCCGTCACTAATGTGAAACGCCAACCGTAAATCATTTTGTGGAATTTCTGAACAGCAAAGACAATAGCGAGAGCTACTTTCTCGATTTGACTGCAGTTCTTCTCAAAGGTGGTCAGGGCACGTATCACCTCCGCCACAGCCTTTTCTGAACCGTTTGGAAAGCGGTGTGAAATGACTGCACCAATTCCATAGCTCCAAGCGTCTGTAGCCAGGATGATATCTAGATTCGGATTATAATGAGTAAGCGATAGGTCTGACTTCAGTAGAGATTTCAATTGCTCGAATGCTTGTTGACACTGCCTGGACCATTTCTATTCGACATCTTTCATCAGCAGATGATTCAAGGGTTGGCGTAGACGATGCATAGGTGGCAGAAACTCACTACCTTGACTCACCATTCCGAGGAACGATCTCAGAGTTGTGACATCCGTTAGTGTAGGCACTAGATCTATTACCTCAATGTTCTCGGAGTCGAGATGTCGGCCTCTTTCATCCATCACGAATCCCGGGAACTTAATGGATTTCAAGAAGAATTGCATTTATCTACACGTAAACGGAATCCATAATCTTTGATTCGCATCATAACGTCATCCAGCCGTTGAAATAATTGGTCATGTGGTGTCCATTATGATGATGTCATCCAGATAGGCTGCGGCTCTACTTACCCCAGTCAACATGCCATCCATGACTTGCTGAAAAATTGCGGGTGCCATTTGAACTCCAAATGGCAGATGATTGTATCGGTACGGACCACGATCAGTGTTGATCGTGAGAAACCTTCTACTTTCAGGTTCAACTTCTAGTTGTAAATAAGCATCCGCCAGATCCAACATCGCAAAATATTTACCACCATTCAGCTTGGCGAACAGGTCGTCAGGAAGTGGAAGTGGATACTGTTGGGGTTGCAATGCATCATTCACACCAGTTGCAAAATCTGCATACCGGCGAATAGAACCGTTCGACTTCTTAATCACGACGATTGGAGCAGCCCATGGTGAGAAATTTCTTGGCTGAATCACGCCAATTTGCTGCAATCGGTTAAGCTCATGTTCAACACATACTTGTGATGCATACGGGACCGGGCGCCTGGATCGAAACACTGGTGTAGCACCAGGTAACATTGTAAGATTTGCCTGCATCATGTTGGAATACACAAACATACTTCGTCTAAAACTGTTCAGCAATGGTTCAACTTGGAATAGGTGGTATAGCTGTATGATGCACCATGACGTTCGTTGCACAAGATACATAATTCAGCAATACATTGAGCAAATTCATTATATCAAGCTTATCAATGCCAAGAAGATTAATGTTGCCCAAGAAACTAAGTAGATGTTTCCACGGAGGCACAGAGCTTCGAATTTAATGTCGCATGTGAACTCGCCATCTAACCTCAGTGGTTCGCCGGATGCATTTTGGGCAGTCAGATTGGTGCGCCTTAGTGGAAGTTTGCCAAGTGTCGTCCATGATGAGTGAGAAATGGTTGCAACGTCCTATGGCGTATGTGTTTGCAAGCATATAGGTAGACTGTTTATATTGACAGTGAAGTAGTTTGGTTTGCCCGCAAATTCTGTGCGACAGGTCGCGAGAACTACTTTATACTTTGCACCCTGAAACGACGTTTTTTAGGATTTAGAGTTCTTGTACAATTTTGGGGTAGACACGGGCCTGGAATCGTACGTTGTGCGACAGTGTGATTCTGTGTGACGCAGACGTTTGCACTTCTGACACAGATGCTTCTTGTAAGTACAGAGTCGCAAAAAATGCCAACCACCACCGTT
>CALYDF020004883.1:0-14932 GCA_944474145.2 Dicrocoelium dendriticum | reverse complement strand
GGTCAGTTCAAAACGCCCTACCATTCAACGTAGACACATGTCGCGTTGTATAATTACGCCATAGACAGCTGCACATATTTGCTTGGGACAAATGGATTGCAGACTAGCTCCCATGAACGTGACCTTAGTGTGCTCGTACAGAGCGATCTCAACTGTTCAAAACAGGCTGAGGTAGCTGCGAAAAGAGGCAACCAACACGGCGGCATGCTGCGTAGGGCATTCGGGAGATTTGACCTAACAATCTTCCCAATGATGCACGATTCCTACGTGCGCCCGCATGTTGAATACGCTATCCAAGCTTGGCAATCTTGGTTGAAGCGCGACCTAGAGGCGTTAGAGGAACCACAACGAAGAGCAACAAAGAATGTAAAGGTCCTATGCTATCACTCTTACCACCGAAGGCTGAAGTTGCTGGGAATTTTTAGCGGACGCTATCGAAGGCTGCGTGGTGATCTCATATTAGCGTATCAGATATTGAGTGACCCAACCACGTATGCTACCATTTGATGAAACTTAGCCACAACACGCAGCTCAGGGGTAACAGCTTAAAATTGAAGGAACAATATAGCCGTCTAGAGTGTCGAAGGAATTACTTTTCCCTCCGGGTTTGCCAACCCTGGAACACACTCCTAGACAGTTGTATCCTCCTCTACCTTGGACGTTTTCAGAAAACAATTAGATGCTGGTCTTAGCTCCCAATACTTTGTTACCTAAACTCCTCTATTGTGGATTACGCCAAGGATGCTTTTCAACAGGATTTATGTATCAAATGGACGCTAGGGAGCGACCATATTTTCCTTTTCTCACTCCTTATATCAACGACCATTACACCCCGGTGTATTTTGGAACTTTTACGCTTGATTTTTTTTACATTTACACCGATGTAATTTATCAAAATATTCATCTTCGCAGACGTTCGGTAGATGACCCACACATATTTTGATTTCATCATATTCACCCCAACCATCCTACGGGACGTGTCAAGCACTTGCTTTTATCCCGTGATAAATCATTGTTCGTTGTTCTAAGACATGTCGATAATGACGTATGGATAAATAAATGATAATAGTTCTCTACCGAAAGTACTGTAACGAAATTCGGTAGGTTGCAAACGTTTGGCGAAAAATGACAACGGCTGCCAAGCGTCACCTATCTTTTGTTGTAAGACCACCTCAACTGCTACCTCAGAAGCGTCGGTACTGAGTTACAGTGGGGCTGCCGAGTTGTGATGCGCTATAGAAGCTATGTTGGTGATAGTTCCTTTCAAATTCTGGAAGGCGGCGTGTGCTGCAGCAAGAAAATCGAACTTCTTAAGCTTCCGTCAGAGACGATCCGTGAAGGGTTGCATCAGTGAGGCGCAACTAGGTATGAAACAGCGATAAAAGTTGACGAGGCCATCAAAGCGTTTTAGCTGCTTGAAAGAGTAAGACTCGGGGTAGTTGATGATGGTTTTAATTTTATCCTGTAGTGGCACGACGCCTGCAGGAAAGACACGGTGGTCGAGAAAACTGACCGAATCGACACCAAACGAACACATTTCTGCGTTGCTCGTCACCCCGTCTTGAGATAAAAGATCAAAAAGCGTAAGTGCTCCTGGGGTGAGGAGCTCGCGATTAAGATGTCGTCGAGGTAGGCATATGCAAAGCCTAGGCCGCGACAAACTTGGTCGATAATACGCTGAAAAGTTTGCTCGGCATTCTTTAGACCAAATGGCATGCGCAGAAACTCGAACAAACCAAATGGAGTCGTCACGGCAGTTTTAGCGATGTCCGCTTCGGCTACCGGAATTTGGTTGTAAGCGCGCACCAAGTCGATTTTACTGAAAAACATTTTTACCTGCCAGACTAGCGGTGAGGTCCACGATGTGTGGGATCGGATAGCGATCGGGCGTGGTAACCGTATTCATGGTTCGATAACCGCCGCAAGGACACCAGTAACCCATGGCCTTCTTCGGGACCATGTAGAGAGGCGACGACCATGGGCTGTTGGATGGTCTGACGATACCGAGCTGAAGCATGTGCTCGAATTCAGCTTGTGCTGTACGTAGTTTGTCAGGAGCAAGCCGTCTTGGTCGTGCGCTAACTGGTTGACCGCGCTTGACCATGTGGTGAGCGACCTCTGTCGTGACTGGTGGAAGCTCTGCACCCGATCAAACCAGTCGAGGGTATTCGGAGAAGAGGCTCAGGTAGTCGGACGGTGAGTCTGCGATCCGGAATACAGGGCTGATTATCGGGGCATCTGAAAGGACACCATCAACACCTAGTTTCGTACGGTCGTCTAAAAGTCTGTGGCGACCAGCATCAACAAGCAACCCGAAATGTCGGAGGAAATCGATACCGATAAGTGCGAAGGGTACAGACGTAACCATGAAGATTCACTGAAAATCTCGGCGAAGATTGCGGTCCAGGTTCATCATGCGCTGACTGAATGAACCTATCGGAGAACCGTTGGGCGTACACAGGTTTTACGTAGATTTTGAGTGCTTGTCATTCGCGTTCACAAGGATGACGCTGACTTCTGCTCCCGTGTCGATGAGGAACGTGATGGAAGAACGTCGATCCTTAACGTCAAACAGGAGATTTGTTTGGTTATTGACGGTTACGTTGGTTGTGCTAGTATTCGGGTTATTTGCTCTCCCTGAAGCGGCTGAATCATGCCTAATGCAGGGTGCCCGACAACGTATAGCCCTTTCACCATATTGGTGGTGATACCAACATGGTTCTTCGACTGGTTTGATATTATCTGATTCAGAGCGCGCAGGGAAAATGTTGCGCTTTCGTGTCGAACGACTCGTACTCGGTGCAGGCACAAACGAGCCGCAATGAACGGTAGTCAAAAGGTGGTCGGCATCTGACCGAGACACATGCTGCTTTGAAACCTTCAGTGCTACTATCCTGCTGCGAAGTAGAGCAATTTCCTCGTCTTTAGGGTCAGATTGGCCTGACGACTTGGAGCAAATATGAAACCCGGTTTTCATCGGTGATAATACGTCACCAGAGCTACTGGTCGTCTGCTGCGGAAGACATTCGAACGCACCGTCTGCCTTGGAAGCTAGTTCTTTCAGCGGCGTATTCAGAAACATGGACAGCATTACCGGCAATGACTGGGAGACGTGCAAACCAGAGCTCTTTTATCCCTTCTTCGCTCAAGAATAAGGGACCAGCGATGGGCTGAAGTTCGCGGAGCAACGACGAGGGTTTGCGATCTCGCAACTTGAGACCATAGAGCTGTTCAAATCGAGCTCGTGCGCTGGGCTGTAACACTATTGGAATCGCTAGCTTCGTCGTTTCATACTTTGCCTCATTCGATAGGCAGCGCAGAATGTCCTCAACCAGCGTCCCAACCGACGAAGGAAGGCGTGAGACAAGCTGATCGTACCTCGGATGGCCCGTCGTAATGCCCTTATTTTCCAGTTCGATCTCGAATATCGCAAACCAAACCTCTGGGCTGTGTTCCATGAAACTTGGAACAGCCAAAGTGAGCATGTTTACGCTGCAAAACGACTCAGATGCCACTTTCGAAATGTGAATGCAAAAGATCAAGGAAGGACAAAAACACGATGAAACTACTAAAATTGCACAAGGAACAAATGAATACACGTATATAATCGAGTAAAAGGAACGAACTCACCAAAAGAAGTACAAACGACGAAAAATGTTTAGATCCGCGCGTGCGAATCGGGGTCATCAATTTGCAGGACTACTGAATACTAGTTCGAGACGGTGAGCGAAAGTAAGTGCGGATATCAGAAGGTAATTAGAATCGGACACAGCGGACTGTTTTCGATGGGCTGCAAGAAGACGCGGACGTAATACTTCCTCAACTCGTTCCACTACATGTCGTGGATTGGGTGCAAAAACAACGTACTCAGAGGGAAGGAGTTTCACGGCTTATCTGTTTACGTCGGAAGGCTGGAATTTCAATGTGAGGAAGACAGCAGGATTTTTTATAGCGTTTACTGTGATGATCACCACGGATGCTCCACCACTTATCTCTATATGGCCTCTTTGATGAGAACAGGGCGTGCCAGATGTACGCTGTATGCTGGGGTGAACTATGATTCGTTGCCATGAGACTTGCGCACCGCTTTGCTGTGTTTTGTTCGTAACTTACGCCATTATGTACGAAGCTCCCTTAAACTGCACACTCTTGCTCAGCTTTCCCTTGTCTAATAGCTGTTTACCTTTTGTCGGCAGTCATATGCGCCTTCTTGCTGAACTCCACTTGAGTAGCATACCAACGGTCTTATTTTCGCGGACAACATTGTTACCTGTGGCTTCTTCCCAACTGCACACCTTGAGATGAAACTCGCAAATGATATGCAGACAGTTGTATGGCATTCTTTCTGACATCCAATTAGACGGGCCATCTCCCACTTAGATGCAACGTCCTCCTGTGAAAGAAGCTTCTCCCGGGTATTCTGGTTTGGGATGCCAGTAATAGGGCATTAGAGCGACATGTTTTCTACGAATCTTTCTTGACCAATTCCATTACATCTGCAGTGGCGAGTAGATTGGCGCATATGTGCCGTGAATTCGTTCACGTTTTTCTCCGGTCCGTGGAGAACCTTGGAAACATACCTGGCTGTAAGCACTTTTTCCTTGGCACCATATCATTGAGTGCACTGATTAAACAAACGTCCATACGGTGGATGTTGATACATCGCTGTCATTGAAGTGCACTTACTGTGGTGTCGCACTGTGGGAGACAGTTCCGGACTGACCACTTATTCCAAGTCATCAAACATTCTCCTATAGAACATAGGTAGGTCTACCTAAGAAACAAAACTCTAGGACCATGAAATTGTCCGGAGCATGAACGCAAATTACAGTTTGAAAGCATACTGCATTCCGTGAGCACTTAACATGTACGCGATAGGCATGCAGGTCACACTAAGGGAGGAATGCGTGCTAGAGGCACACCAGGTGATGGCTTGCCGGCAGCTGCTTCATCGTGGAGCCATTGTTGGTATCGAACCATGCTGCTCGGGATGTTCACTCCGTTCCCGAAGGCGGCGATTACCATTTCCCTTTATCCGTCAGCGTAGGCATTGGAGTCAGACAGATCTAAGATCTCATGTATCATGCATTGATGACAGTCAAGCGTACACTAATGCATGGTTGTCCACTTAAGTATGACCAAGTTGCTCTTATGCACGTAGAAATGGCCCTCATATCGATTGATCCTTTTTCTGAGGAAATATGCGAGCCAGAAACTTGGTGATTCAGTACGGCAATCTAACGTACATGAAACTGGCCTACAATCATGATTGATATCCAAGCCGTCAACCAGACTACCTAAGCGATATCGTCGAAGGATCGTACACATTCGTGAAAAATGTTTACTGGGCACTGCAGAGGGTAGCTACTCGAAAACACGCATCATCATCAGCCTAGTTGACACTATACATTTCGGGTTTATTTCCATGAGCAGTGAGTGTTCTACCGAAACTTTCCAACGCTTGTATAAGTCATTTGTTTTTTATCCATGCCTATTGCTGTGGTACAAATCAGGCGCAAACTGGTTATCATTTAATCAGCTATCACAGTGTGGTCAAACGATTGGAATCAACACCATAAAATCATCGACAAGCAATATATTGATGAACTGACCTCATGGGGAGCAGACCATGATGCTGTTTATCACCGCGTCGCACTCCACCTGCACAGCACTAGATCTTACAAAATAACTGTGGACACAATTTCAAAGGGTTTTCCCAATCCAGGGCTGCAAGATGGTCGACGTGTTTACTATCCAGCTGCGGATACCTAGTCACACTCACAGTTGGATAATCTACATCCACCGGCTCAAGGTGGTTTCCATCTGGTTTCGCATTTGATTATTGTAATCCGATGGCTTTATTTTTCACAAATACCTATCTTTGATACCACATAAATTCAACTAACCTGACTTTTGCGTAGGTCTACCCAACCCAAAGCACAATTTAACGCCTATCGCACTGCTCCGTTTGACTGATTCACTTTTGTCAACCTTCGAGATACTGTAACCAACATTTCTAACCAGTTCTCGAGGAACCTAGTTGCTACTAATACAACTAATGAGGCATGTGTTTCTCGGAGTTTGCGATGCTGTGTCTTACCAGACTTATGTCGCGTAGAGATAATGCTCATCTCATGCATGAGGAACCCAGGGCCAGAAATCAGTACATCATTGCAGATGGGCGCTTCAGGGAGCCATATGTGACTTCGACTTACGTATAACCAATAGATAGCCATTCACTTATCACTAGTCTGTAGCAATGGCACGTAAAAGACGTGACAAATACGTGATGGTAGAAAAGATAGCGGCAGCTGGACCCAACGTATATTGCCCAGTCTACAAGGGATGGAAAGCGAATCAGTAAGGGAGAAAAGTGTGCGGCTTGGAAATCACGAGAGCAGTTTGTGAAGGTGGATGTATCGTTAGTAAAACAAATGAACGCTGGGAAAATTCAAATAACAACACAATCCGATGTTGTAAAATACTGAAAGAGTACGTTTTCAGGTGCACTACGACATCACATGTACCGTCCGTAAAAATGCCTATAAGGATCGCGTGTGGTGCACTCTACTTTCATAGCAGCCTGAAATCTGGTTGTAGGAATTCGAGCTAATGTCGACTATGAGAAGAGGGATGCGGTGGAGTAGGAACGGAGCAAGAGACCATTGGGCTCCTTTAGCTATCATCTAGAATTGCCCATCACTCAACGCCAGCTGCTTGCAAGCACTCTTTTTTTCGTGCGCGATGTAAACTCATCGAAATCAAGGATGTGATAATTTCGGGTATGCCTCTATTCTTTCATGTTCTTCCTGGACATCCTTGCTGGATCGGATAGCTTTTGGCAGTGGTTTTATATAGCAACGCGCCTATCAAAAATTGAATTAGTTCATCAATATCACGTTAGATGATAGTGAGAAACACACCACAGCTGTGTCGCAGTGCAAAAAGCTAAACTTCAAAAAAGTTACACTAAAAGAAATTCAAGAGCAGGTAATCTAATGTTAAATATTATGTGTAATTCGCGTGAGATTAGAAGTAGAGGTGGAATCTAAAAGGGAGGCGGATGGACAAAGAAACTCACAACACAAACGCCACTGGGACCGGCTCTCCGCCATAACAGCAAGTGGGTCCAACCGAAGATGTTCATCGTCCTTGGGACCCAGCTAAGCATTCGGGATGCACCAACTGAAGCCAACTTCGTACTAGTGAGCTAGTTGGAAGCACATGCCTTGGATATTCAAGTCTGCACCCTCAACTCCAACTCATCGCTTAGAACTCTCAACTCATTGACCAGCGCAGGGTCAAATGGGCCTATTCTCAATTTAACGTATCGCAATGAACACAATATATTCGTTGGTTATGGTCATATTGTTGGGTTGATCGATAAATGCGCATCCGCGATATTTTGCGCGCGGATTGTGTGCATGACCCATGCATGGATAATTTTTGTACTCGACTTATCATGCCTGTTCTAGTGTGTGCCGTAAAACTCGAAAATAAACGCTGCTTATTTTCGCATGTCTGTTACCTTAAGACATGTGGGAGGATTTTTGCAGGTTTGAAGTATCGAGCTTTGTGTGGGGTTCGAGATTATTCGTGCGTGACAATACTTTTAAGTAGTCGCTCACAGGCACCATGGCTGTATGTTGCACACATCATTCTTGACAAACAGGAGTGCATGTAATACCAAACAATCGCTGCGTGCTAGATTTCTGAAAGAATTTACCCCAATTACTCATATTAGTGCGCATTTCGGAATCATATTACTCGAATATCACTTGTGTACGTAACTTGCTTCGCTGGAGACCAGCTGGGATCATGAGGATTTTGCTTCTGATACTATCAAGGAACTGAATGCAGTACTCTTAATAGCGCTGTCTAAAATAAACGAGCAACATGTTGCCTCTTCATGCGTACCCCACCTATCTTCCAGGGGAGAGGTGGCCTGAATTTTCGACGCACTAGCGAACAACGTCATACGCTTGCTCCAGCTAGCATCTCTGTAAGAACGATGTGCCGTTTACTTTGACCAGTTTCCGTTCACCAGACACGGCAGAATGGGTGGGGCCTCCTTCGACTGATTGCGACTACATTAGATCTCATTCCTGGAGATGCTACAGAAACCAAATCATTGAATATGGTCCCCTATGTATTCAGAGAGGTCCAGCCCACATCGAAATATCAAATTCGATTGAACTGTTAAGATATCGTATGTGAGTCACCTTGTCTGATTGCAAAACACGTGAATCCAAAATACTCCTGCAGCAACTTTAAACCTTGATTGCACTGCCATCTGGCTCTCGCTTTGGTCATTGTCACTTCATGTCACATTAAGCGCACCTGTGTTCACTTTCGTGGACATTTAAACAATAATACAAACATACAGTCAGGTAGTTTCGCCATTTTCCCTAATGCTTTAAACCGAATCGTCCAATCCGAATGGAAACGTCATTGGCTTCGGAAAGCGAAATGCGGATGAAAATCGGGACTGGACTTCCGATGTCATGACTATTGGTGCCACTCGCAGTGGCCTTTCGTAACTCTATAGTTCAATAGTGTATGATGGGATAAAATGCATTGGCTTTACAAGACCCATAGGATGGTAAATGCAAAATAGATAAAAATCATTAGATTCCGACATGGAACTGAAATGCCAATAGTCTAGACCTAGTACATCACACCACAATGTGTTGTTTGTCACTCAGATTAATGTCTAACAATTGTTTGAAGGCTGTAATGTTCGGAGCGTTTACCACATGCGTTGGCAAGTCATTCCATTGTGGACAGGTTCTAAGAGAATAAAAAATTTTCTACAGTCTAATCGGGAGTGTTGGATTATCAGCTTGAGGTTATGACCTCCCGATCGCTTATATGAGGCTAGGATGAGCAGCGATTTGCACGGGTGATCGCTTTCCGTTAATATCCGGTATGCGAGAATGAGATCTCCGCGTAGTCGTCGGTGTTCGGAGGAAAACATTCCGATTAGCTTGAGACGCACTTCATAATTGAGACCAGATAATCCGCGTGTTGCCTTGGTAGCTCTTCGTTGGGGCTGCTCTAAGAGATGAATGTCCCGTTTTAACCATGGGCACCAAGCCTGGACGGCATATTCGACGTGGGGACGGATATAGGAGTTGACAAGCATGGGTACCAATCGTCGTTCAAAAACACCAAAAGCTCGCCTCAAAAGTCTCAGGTTCATGTTCGCCACGTTCGCTGCTTTGGAACATTGGAGCGAGTTCCCCAGACTTTCTTGCACAATGATACCTAAGTCTTTTTCTGTGGTCACGCGCCGTAAAACGTACTGCCCCAAGAGGTACGTGTTGGCAAGATTGCTGCGCAATGACAGTAGGTGACACTTGGCAGGATTCAGGGGGAGATGATTTATATCTTTCCATTTGTTGATTCTATCCAAATCATTCTGGAGGAGGGCACAGTCTGATGTTGAGCGAATAACTCTCCAGATTTTCGCGTCATCTGCAAAAATTTGCATCGAGGATTGAATATTATCCGGGATGTCGTTAATGTAGACCAGAAAAAGGAGGGGACCAAGGACGGATCCTTGAGGAACACCGCTGGAGATGCAGAGGGTTTCCGAGAGGGCATCGGCGACTCTGACCTTGATCCTTCTGTCATGCAAATATGCTGCTAGCCAGGTGAGTAGGGAACCATGGATCCCGTAGGCACGAAGCTTATGAAGCAGAGCTAAGTGATTAACTCTGTCGAATGCCTTCGAAAAGTCTAGGTAAATCACATCAAGGGGGGATCCTTCATCAAGCGCTTTGGTCCATGAATCCCGAGCAAGAAGCAGATTTGTGAGGCAAGATCGTTTGCGCCTAAAGCCGTGTTGGAGGTGAGAAATTAGCTTCAGACTCTCAAAATATCGTGTAATTTCATCCGCAACTAACGATTCCATTACTTTTGATAAAACAGGGAGGAGAGTAATGGGTCGGTAGTTGGCAGGATCCGATCGCTTACCTCCTTTGTATATCGGAGTGACTATCCCGCTTTTCCACTCAGACGGAAGTGGTTGGGAATTGAGTAGACTTTGGAAAAAGCTTGCGAGGTGTGCTGCTATGGTGGGAGCAAGAGTTTTAAGAACTTTGGGTCTGATCTTGTCGACTCCCGGAGCGCTATTTTCTCTTAGAGACCGTAATTTGCTAACGACAGCTGCTGAGGTAAAAGTGACAGTTGATATGTCGACCACGTTGGGTGAATGCTGGTTTGGCAAAGTTTCTATGGCGTTTGCAGTCACTGTACCAAACTGCGGAACTAATGCGTTCGCAGCATCCACAGCAGTAGTCGTTAGGCCACCATCTGTCTTGAGTGGTGGTATTCCTGTTTTAACTTTCCTTCTGCTGTTCACGTACCTGTACAGCAGTTTTGTATTGTTCGTGAATTTAAGTACCATGTTTTTTGCCATTCGTACTTATCGGCTCTAATCAGTGATGTGCAATAGTTCCTCACTATTTTGTAATTCTCCCAGGTGGCGTCGCAATTGTTCAGCGCGTATTGTCTCCAGACCTCGTCTCTGGTGCTAATCCATTTACGCGTTCTGCTTCGGATCCAGGTGTTGGTCCGGCGCGGCACTCGTAATGGTATGACTTTTGAGGCTGCTTGCGTGACACAGCTAATTTTGTCTTTTAGTTCGTTCCGCGCGTCGTCTGCCGTGCTCTGTAGATTGAGGTCCCAGTTGACGGTTGTCGCTAGGCTGTGAAGCACGGAATAGTTGGTTATAGTTCGTCGGTTTTCATGTCTGATTTCAGTGGTATTGGCGTAACACACATAGGCAAAATTCAACACTGAGTGGTCACTGTTGCCTAATGGTGGATCGTATGAAATTGTCTCAATCATCAACTCTTCGTTGGTTAGGATTAAATCTAGAAGCGATGGCTTATTTGAACCGCGGTGTCTAGTTGGGCGGTGCACGTGGTTGTACAGAGCTGCTGTATCCATAAACTCGAGAATCTTTGATTTGAATTAAGGACCACTAGAAGTCGCTGAGACAATTGAGGGTACATTAAAATCGCCCATGATTGGACAATGTGAGTACTTTTGAGAAACTGCATAATGAAGCGCGTTTAACAGAATGTCATCTCGGTCTGCAGTGGAGTTCGGTGGCCTGTAGACAACTGCCAACAGACAAGCATCCCACGTCTTCTTCGAAGGTTCACCACCTCGGCCATTTAGCTGCATTCGGCAAAACAAAGCGTCGGAGACAGCAAAGTGACGTTCGTTAATAGCCTCACATCTCAGACAATTCCGATAGTACAGAGCAACGCCGCCACCGCGAGATGGACGATCATTGCGAAAAACTGACATATCACTGATTTCGATTTCCGTGTCGAGCATGTCATTGGAGAGCCAGGTTTCAGTTACAGCTATGATATCCCAATTGATTGTGTTATGTCGGTGGCGCAATTCAGGTAGCTTAGAGTTGAGCCCCTGAGCGTTTGTGTAGCAGCACTGTATCTGTTGACACATTAGGAGCTCGGTTCGTTGTGGTTGACCGGCACAGCTTGTGCCGCAGAGGCTGTATTGCAAAAGCTGACTTCTACGCAAACACAGTTCGCCGGGTTTCGACACCATTCGTCCAGAGGCATTGGGAGCAGCAGCAAGTCAACTGAGAGGACCTTTAGCTCAGTTTTCCAGCGCTGCTTAGACCAGAACCAAGTTCCCTCCATGTGGAAGTTTGGAATAATAACGCCGGTTCAAAAAGGTGTAAGCAGAACTGATCCTTCCAACTTCCGCTCAGTATCCCTTCTTCCTATACTCTCCAAGGTCATGGAATCCATAGTTGCCGATGTACTGGTGTGCTACCTGGAAGACTGCTACCTCATCACTCCTGAACAGCACGGTTTCCGTCGACAGCGGTCATGTAAAACTAATTTACTAATTGCACACATTAGTTGGACCGAGGCAGCAGACGCTGGAGAAGGTGTTGATGTGATCTACCTGGATTTTTCCAAGGCTTTCGATCATCTAGACCATCGGATACTACTATCCAAGCTGCAGCATTACGGGATCGGAGACCCTCTTTTAAGCTGGATCGCCAACTTTCTATTTCAAAGGCAATTAGTGGTCAGAGTTCGGAGCTCTTTATCGGACTCCATACAAGCCGAGTGTGGTGTGCCGCAAGGCTCAGTTCTAGGTCCATGTTTGTTTTTGGTGTTTATTAATGACCTTGCACAGGGAATCACTTCAAACTTCCTAATGTTTGCCGATGATATCAAGATCTGGCGCAGGATCCAGGCGAACGCCGACCAACATGTGCTCCAAAGTGACTTAGATACAGTGTATCAGTGGTCGATCCAAAACTTATTGCATTTCAACGTCAGTAAATGTAAGGTGCTCTCCATCCGACATCAGAGCAGCTACTCATACCGACTCGGAACGGATGTACTGCAACGATCAACTCTCGAACGTGACTTGAGTGTCCTGGTTCAAGATGACTTGGGTTGCTCCAGGCAATCCGAAAAGGCCTCGAAGCCCGGGAACCAACACGTCGGGCTGTTGAGGCGGGCGTTTGGACAAGTAAATAGCTCCATATTTCGACAAATGCTCAGTGCGTATGTTCGCCCCCATGTCGAATATGCAATTCAAGCCTGGCATCCATGGCTGAAACACGACCTTAATGCACTGGAGCAGCCACAACGCTGTACATCTAAGAACATAATTGGAATGCGCGATCTTTCCTATCAGAAGAGGCTGCAACGACTGGGATTGTTCAGTGGAAGCTATCGCAGACTACAAGGCGACCTGATTATGGCATACTTGATTCTGCGAAACCCACATCATGTGTGCCGCCCTTTACTGCAACTCAGCAGCAATACAAACCTGAGGGGCCACTCATTAAAACTCGCAGAACAATACAGTCGTCTGGAGTGCCGCAGAAATTTCTATTCTATTCGTGTCTGTCACCCGTGGAATGCTCTCCCAGAATCGGTCGTCTCTGCACCGACACTAACAGTATTTAAAAGACGATTGGACGATGCACTCATCCACTTACACTGTGTAACTTAACACCACGTCTCCATCCTACACCTGGAGTTTACCATGGAATTATTTGTTGTTAACTGTGGGTGCTGTGAATCTAAGAGGATCGCAGGACTACAACGAAGCAAACGATAAGTCCTTATTTTCAAATTTAAAGTATTAACTATTTTACTATCCTTGTTATCATTATTGTTATGTTGATATCCCCACCAACTATCCAACGAGACTTGTAAAGCAGCGCTTCTTTTCATTGTTCATTTTTCATTGGGTGCGAAATCTTTTGAATGTCGTCGCGCATCTGTTTCGTGCCGACACTGGGCAGGTTCATTCGCTAGATCGAACTGACTAGTTCGGTAACAGCAAATGCTGATCTGACATAGACTGCGATCAATCGTTAGATACGGAGGTTTCCTTTTTCAAACTCTACATTGGGTGCCATTAATAGCATGGAGGAATCGCACAACGAACACACAATGCAAGTTTTCATGACAGGAACCTGTGTCTCACTTGACTTGACTGTATCCCGCTTTCCAGTCCAATCGATATTTTGTATTGTAAAGCACGATGAAGTACGTCTAGGTGGTATTCATGATTTACCTATTGGTTACGGCTTTGATGAAACGCGCGCAATAACCTAGCTGGTTGTGATCATTAGTGTCTTTGGTTGCTAAGTAACTGAGAAAATCGTTGATTCAAACAGGATAAACAACCTCTGGAATGTGTTCGTATGCATTTGTTCCGATAATCGTTAGCGCCTTCGGTGCTAAGGGCGCCAAAACGGCCGCAGCGGAAAATCAGACAGGTAACATATTACTGACCCTAGCACTTGTTGATAACATCTATAAATCTCACGTAACTATCATAAATCAGTCTAGTTGGGCGGCAGTTCATCAACAGGTAATAGTCGGGCACTTGAATCGATGATTTTCACGATGACCAGAGCAGCTCATTGAGAAGATTGAACATCAGAAGATGAGCCAGTTGAACACAGTGAAATTTGGCAACATATCAATGCAGTGGAAAGCGAATGCTAACCACCTTCAGTAAACGAACAAGATAATCGTAGTTTCACGACATTTGCCCAGGTGCGGACCAGTTGAGAACAACTTTATTCGTTTGGCATTTTGATAATTTTCAACAGCACAGTGAGCTTAGTTATTTAGGGCAGTTGATGAATCCGCCCAAACGGTCGTTGACTGCAATTCCAAGGCTTGGACGCTTGCTTGGATAAACCGTTCTCCAAAGAATAGTTTAGATATAGGGAAACAAAGAGTAGGAATCACTGTGTCATATTTTAATTTTCATTTTTTGAAACTATAGTCCGAAAAGGACTGTCCATTCACTGCTTCGAATCCAGCGACATCTCTCCTTCCATCCCTTTGTTTATCTCCACCCCTAGCCTAGTAACCACATTATGACAGCTGCTCTCTTCTACGTTAGGCTTTCGTGCTCCTGTTCGTACTACTATATCTGCTGATTTAGAGCCTATCCCGACCACGAAGGCACCGCGTAGAAAAATGCTACGCTACTAGAAAAATCCCGATCAGTGTCATCAACTACTCAATTTCTAACCCACAATCTCACACGTTCGTAACGTTAGTTGTGCTATTGCTTCAACTAGCTTTGTTTCGTTAGTTACTGGTACCACTATAACACTCGTATCACATGGTGCCAAACTAACGGAACATGAATGATGCTGATGTAGCCATCTGGGGACGTGGAACAACGCAATCGATCTCAGCGATGGCCGCGAATCGGACCAGACCAACATGCCTAACTGACATCTAGTCTATCGGGGTTTAAGGTAGAGTACATGGAGTCATGTGGATGCAAGATCAATTCTGTGAGCAAAAGCGCCACGCCGACCGATCACCTCGGCCTCTGTAACAGCAGTTTAGCTGACTACTTATCTTGTGACCTTGTCAGCCTGTGCGCG
>CALYDF020004882.1:0-14945 GCA_944474145.2 Dicrocoelium dendriticum | reverse complement strand
TTCACAATTCCCGCAGGCAAAGAGTGAATGCGAATGTGTCAACAACAAAAAAGTAGCACATATCCATGAAGTCACCGAAGTTTCAGTGGTGTACGTAGTTTGGTTATGTCATGATGTGTCTCAGTGTTATTGGTTAAGCCTTGTAGTGCATGTGTTGTAATCTTTCACCAAGCTGGGTTTCGAATTCAGTCAATTCAGAAGTGGAGATGACAGAAATCGGGAGAGCGTTCGATCAATGGGACACGAAGTGAGAAAAGCTGGCTGTACTGTGTGGCTAACCTCAAGTGATGGCCTCGAAGTGAGGAGTTGTGATTTAATTCCAGTAAATGCCGACATGCGTGGTTTGGATCCTTTAGGATCTGAAACACCAAAATAAGATCATCGCGCAGGCGACGGTATTGATTACCGAAAATTCCTAAGGTGTGTAGTCTATGATGGTAAGGGAGATGAGTCTGGCCCTTAACATTTGTTGTTGCTGTACTTTGTGGAGTCGCAAGAACAGCGAGATCATGCTTTTGCTCGGGGTGCCAGACCTGGAAGGTATGTTCAACATGTAAGCGTTGAGCATTTGTGAAATGATAGTGAGATCAAACCGGTCAAACGCTCTACGCAAGAGACACAAGTGCTCCTTGACTATTATTGCTGCTTTTCGGGCCTGTTTTGAGAAATCGAGATCGGCCTGCATGACCACCCTAAGATCATTTTCATGGAAGACGCGTTGTGAAAGGTTTTCTTAAGGCCGGTATGCTGAAGTTCATTCGGTGGCGTATGCCAGTACTCGAAATTTGGCAGTGTTGATCTCAATCATGTTCTGAAATGACCAATCATGAGCCCTGTCGAAATCACCTTGTAGTGTCATGTGGTCGTTTACCGTCCTGGTAGTCCGTCGGCTTTTGAGATCTTCCGCGAAGAGTAAAAGGTTTGAATCCACCACTTTCAGATGGTTGTTAATAAAGATGAAATTAAGCCTTGGGCTTAGAACTGAGCATTGTGGAGCGCCACATTCCATCTTTATCGGGTCACAGAAAACGCTACGGACTCTCGTAGTTAGGCGACGTCGAAGCAGGAATGCACATATCCAACCCAGGATGGGATCGATGATCACACGGCTCTGAAGCTTGTTAAAGAGGATGTTGTGATCAAGATGATCAAATGCTTTCGGGAAATCGAGGTACAAAGCGTGAAATCCTTCCACACAATCGACAGATTCCGTCTAGCTGGCACGGGTTAACAAGATGTTCGTGGTACATGAATGATTTCGGCGGAAACCGTGTTGCTCGGGTACGATGCCACTGCATTTTTCCAAGTATCCCATGATGACCCTGTAATAGAAGATTACCTGAACTTGGAAAGAACTGGGAGTAGAGTTATCCGGTGGTAGTTGGCCGGTTCAGCGCGGTCCTAAATTACAAAGCTTGCGCAACATATATATCTGAAGCAACTGGGTGACTCCCAGCTTGCTGTACTCAGAATGGTACAATAAAACAACCGTACAAACAACTAAGCGGAGGTCAACAGCAGAATACAGAAGACTTATGAGGAGGGAAACAACTGGGAGCAACTTGCATTTATACTAAGCGTCAACCCAACCGGACGCAGTAGGTTAAGAAGAATTGAATCAATCGAACAAAGTGCGAGGCATGGTGGGGGCGATAAAGATCTCTGGCAGAAAGCCATATTGTTTGCCTGGTAGAATGAGTATCGTCGGAACCCACGGCCACTGTCCAAACACTCCACTTGCGGTTGAAAGCTCCGTTGATGCTTGAGGTGAGCGTTAGCACCATAGCGCGACGCCTGAAAAGGGAGACTGATAACAAGGAAGAAATTGCAAGCAGTTCCGGAATCCGAGAACAGATTGAAGAAAACAGATTAAGGAGAAGAAAAAAAGTACAGCAGTAGGGGGATTTAAGGTAGGAATCCATAACTAGACTCACTCAGACAGCCATCTCAAGCCCGGAAAAGCACTGTACGGTGGTTTCATCCGTTCGGGAATCGTACCTCAGTGGTCTTAACCACGGACCGGTAACAGTCGAGTCGCGGGTTCGAGTACTACAACGGCCAGATGGAATGCGCAGTGTTGACACTTCTGGATAATTTTACGTCTAGGGACTGCTGTAGTCGGAGGTCGAAGACAGACGAGAGTTGTTGATTGATGAAATAAATTGAGATCTCTTTTGCGCTCGCACCAGAGGCCGTTCACCGCGTGCAAGTCGTGAGCTGTGTCAAGTGCCCAACACGGAACCTTCATGATATAGGAGCCCTGACGACCGATGGCTTGAAAGAGTATACTATCGTGAGAGGAAGTTACAACAAAGAAAGGTGTGTGCAGTGATTGTGTGGAGTGTTGGATGCCAGGGGTTCCACTTTTGTCGAAAGTTGCCTCCTGATCTGCGAAAATGCGCCATGCCACACATATCTGGAACGTATATGCAAGGAGCAGTCGTACAGTTCGGGCAGCCTTCTGCGCCTTCCTCCATATTCTCTATCACTCAACACAATTTACAGCATCATAAAAGCACATGTGAAGTTATGAGGCAGAGATATTCCGAGATGCTTCAACGAGATCCTAAGGATGTATTTTATAAGACTGGGTGGAGAATGTGTTTCATGGAGCGAATTGTGTCAGAGGCACGAGCCTGCGTGACATCTCATCACTGCCAGAATATGATAGATCATGTGAGGAGAAATTACGCTCGCGCAATGCATTGTACTGATTTGTAAATTGCTCCCATTGTGTTGATATAAATGTAGATAATTTGAACTGGTGTTGTCAATGCCATGCATCGCAAAGCCATTGATTCAACATGCAGGTATGAACGGTGGTGTTCAGGCTAAGTATTGTCGCAGAGAGTTCTCTCATGTTTCCGCGCTAGGCGTTGCGAGACAACCAGAGGGTATCCGGATGATTCTTGGTAATCAGGACTACATTGTTTCTAATGATGAGAGGTCAAGTGTTGTTACGTACTATTGTGTCGCGAGATGATGGTACGTAATTGGTAACACGAAGAGTACTACCGTGCACAGAAAAGTAAAAGTCACTCTGTCGCTCGTAAGGTTAAGCATTATTGCGGAAATCTTGAAGTTGCATAGTGCCGTAGGTTAGATACCGCCGCGTGAGGACAGAAACTGTGAGGTACGCAAGACAACGCGTCGGATGTAAGTCACTGATCCATCCAGGGACGAGAAATAGATGTTTGTCCCTTATTGTCAACCATTTCAGAGGGCTATGCAATCGACTAGATTCGCTTCAGTGCCTAAATTGTGCCAATGCAAGCGGTGCATCATGAGTCCTCCGCTAATTGGTAGTGGGGCAGCGTTCAGAGAATACGAACCACTCAAACGACCAACGTAGACGTCATCGCGATCATCTACACATTAACCACCCTCTCCAATGCAAGCATCTTAGGGTAAGTGCAGTGGTTCACCTTTACGTTGGGCCGGATGGTATGGGGTACTGCCTTCATCTTACGGTGCACAGATCTTTCTCGACATACACGCCTAAAAACAAGAAGGTAGCAGTCGCATAACGATATTAACCACATCAGCAGAGTGCAATCGATGATGTTTTCCTCTTACCCAAGTGACTAACTGTCAACACATTTCAGTGGCAAGTTGCGCAGACCACTTAGATCGCTTTGTTCACAAGCACGCCATAAAATTTTGTCACCCCAGACCCCGATCATTCGCAGTCATACACCTGTGACTGTCTTGATATCCAGACACACCGAACCTGCCCGAGCGCTGGTAGCTCGTTCTAACAGTGTCATCCCACGACCTCGGTATTCTGATGTTCTTATTTGAAATTATAAAGGAGATTTCATGTATAAAATTATGTTCTCGAATTTCCCGCTTCGTGCTGAGGATGCAAATTATGGCGAATGATTAGATGCAACTAACTGGACGTAGCCCTTTTACCACGTAAATATCTCTCTAAATCACCATGTCACATTCCATTTCATTGGTACGTTCATTAGTTAATCTTTCTTCATTACAGCCATTCTACGGGACATGGCAAGTGTTATCTACTTGACCCGTTATATACCTTTGTACTGCCATTTGCGATTGTGGACTACATGTTCACAGGCCGTTAGGTAGGAAGTTGTATGTTATCGACCTCGCGGAATTGTGGGCTTTGTAGGTACAACTACTGTAGAAAGAAACAGAGGTGTTGCTCACCCATGTGCTGTGTCGGCCAAGTATCTCAGCTGGGGAAGAGGCGGTGAAATGGACAGACAAGCATGTCGAGCAACGATGGAGTGACTCCCATATGTGGACATACAACTAAACTGGGTACGGGACACGAATTCAGTTGATGCGCACCGACTTGCGTGTCAGTTGCCCTTACGTTCGGTCTGCACCAGTCCGTCCATGCATGTGCGTACGGATCAGTAGGTGCAATATTCCGACAGCCCGGTCGCAGCATCTTGTTTGATTCAGGCACCATCAAGTCGGTGTACTGCATCCACCATGAGGGTAAGCGATGCCTTCTGTAAGAAAGCAGGGCCTACTTGACTTGTGACAAAATGGCCACAGTTGTATTTCGGTACTAGCACTCTCAGCAGACCGACGCTCGAGACCACTCTATATAAACCAAGGTGGCCACCTTCCAACCTGCATTTCGGTTGCGCAGACACCTTTTGTCCATCTACTCGCAAGCCCGTCACACCGTCCCCGTCATACGCAGCCATGCACCTGTGACTGCCTCGCTATCAGGATACACTACCATCGTATGCCCGAGCTTTGGTAGGTCGTCCAAAACCTTGGGCTGCGCCAGTGTCAAACTAGCAATAAGATCGTTAATGGAGTGCCGCATTACCGTGTTCGCATCCCCTCCCCCACTGGTGCCGTTCGCAACACATACCTTTACGTACATAGTAGTCCACTTTTACCCAGTTGCATCACGTGTTTGGATAACCTTGTGCCCCTAAGCTGCGTAGAACTAGCTTCAGATTAGGCACCGTTGCTGAATGCAGGCTAGGCCGCCCACGCGTCAGCACCACACCCCACCAACTCATACATTCATACAAGGATTATTAAGTTTACCGTCATTGGCTACTTTGGGCTACCTCAATGTCAAGGTCACTGCGCGCGCTTGGTGAGTAGAAATGATACCGGATGCAATTCATTTGCACTAATGAGCATGTTCAATCGGCTTAAAGCTGCAATTCAATTGCACTATGGATGTAATCAATCGGGAAGAGGTGTAGAGGTGCAAAACATGCAAATCCATAGATCACATTTCTTGAAGCGGACCGAGAGAACGCGCGCCCCTGACCAGCGCCAATAGGGTGAATCGATTGCCTCGTGCTTTTTTGGATTGGTGATTTGACTCTCCGGCTAATAAGCTAAGTGATGGACTAAACAAACCGCACCAAATCACTCTACTGATGAGCAGCTCAGGAGGAAACTCTGTAAGGAACGAAAAGTGTAGCTGCGCGAGGTCACAAACGTGTCGCAACACGTCGCAACTGAGGTAAGTGGAGAAAGATCCTCATTTTAAGTTGTTTGAGGTCGGAAAATGAACCAACATATCAATTATTAAATCAACAGTCGACAATAGCAGCACTCAGCTAATTGAACTGATGCGTCCCTGCGATACAGACGACATATAGAATTATCGTTCAACACTAGACACGCTGGCTGCAGGTGGAAAAGATCTCAGCCATGGTGCCGCGATACAAAGGAAAAGAAAAAAATAAGTAAAATAAAAAAGGGAAAGGAATTAAAAGTGAAAAAATATCATTGAGATAAAGAATAAGAGGGAGAGAAGGAGGACTGATCTGAAAACCTTAATGCCCTAAGGAAACATTAAGGGTCAAAGCGCCTATACCTACTACAAAACCGTCAGCAACAGCTGGCTATCGTGAAAAGATAAGGTGGCATCGGCGAGACAGCCTCCTTGCGGCGTTCACTGTCCCGCTTCATAATCAGCCATTATCCTGCAGATAACTCAGTACCAAACACACAGTAAACAGGCAATGCGACTAGGAGACGGCAGCAGACGCGCCGCTCGTGTCGTCTGCGAGCCAAACACAAGACGAGTCACGTGGACTGGAGCCCGGAAGGCGAAACAGACCAACGACACCGAGTTTGGTCGTCAGTGACTTCATTTCACCACCCGACACCAGCAATGCTTCGTAGGCAACGATGATCGAAGACTTGAATGCGGCTCAGATCTTCAAACCGAAGGGGCCAATTTTCAGTAGCATAGATTAGGACAAGCCTCAAAACGGTAATGCACACACGACCCTACAGACCGAGCGAAACTCTCTTATGTTACCAAAGAGGATACAAGTTTAAGAATGCAGTTCTGGCCTTTGCAAGGCCATCGTTGCTGATGCAGCTACCAGAGTAAGTGAATCGACCAACTACCTCGAGTCCCTCGTTAGCAAGGGTCAAGTGGCTGGCGGTCCCGCAGCAACGCTTTGCACTTTGAAGGTGCGAAGCTCATACCAACTAATCGGACCACTACTGACAGCCTATTCAGGGTTGATTGCACTGCCGCAACATCGTCAAAAAGCAAGACGATCTCGTCCGCATAATCAAGAGCAACTAACCTTTCACCAGGCAGGGCCTCAACTCCTACATCGTAAGATTCCGCAATTGAACACTCCACGACGAAAGTGAACAAAAACGGGAAAATCGGACAACCCTGACGAACGCTTCTTATGGTCGGGAAGCTATCCAACAGGTCACCGTAGACTCTGACGTGGCCTGCAGTATTCGAGTATAGAGCAGGTAGGATGTTCACATATTTTGTGGGGACACCCTACCGCGGTAGTATTGCAAATAGAATGCATCGATCTACTGCACCGAACACACTACTGAACTTCGTGAACACAGCTATTGTCGATCTGCGGTATGCGTGGTGCTGCTCTAGCACCTGTCGCAGAGTGATATGGTCTACACAGTCACGTCCAGGACGGAAACCTGCCTGTTCTTCCCTAATCCGAGATTCCCGTTCCACAGTGAGGCGACGAACGAGAATCGAGGCCAGTACTTTGTCACATGTGGCGTTAGGCTAATACGCCTGTGGTTAGCACAGTCTGTGCGACTACCCTTCTTGTATATTGACAATACGATCGATTCACTCGTTAGCTCAGAGGACGCTTTGGAGGATGAGATGAAATCCAACCAGAACACGTTGCGCAAAAACGGTTATCCGGAAAGATTCATTCAGCGCAACATGCAGCCCAAAATAACACCGTTCGTGGAAAACCCTCTTCATTCGCCTTGGTTTTAATGGTGATACAGTTAATGAGCTTTTAACAAGAAAATGGACGCAATCGATAAGGAACACCTTTCTGGCAGCGAAATTACGATGCATCTTCGCCAGGAATCAGCTAATTCCTGTGTGCAACAAGGAGAGACTGCCAAAGCTGACTTCTTCTTACGTTATCTATCGATTTGAGTGCACTTGGTGGGCAACATATATTGGTCGGACGGTTTGTCAACCGTCACGTCGCATTAAGGAACATAGCCCTAAATGGTTGTTGAGCGGGGGCACCGGAGTTCTTACAAGTGGCATGTTGTCTCATCTGTTCGAATCAGGTCACCAAATTAACCTCCAGAATGCAATTACTGTGATTTATCAGGTTTCAATAAGCAAATGCAAAGGTAGGCAGTTAACGATCCTCGCCACTGCGGAGGCCATTGCGATCGGCATATTCCAAACCCCACTGTGCTCACAAAAATGTTTGTTCAATCTCTATATCTGTCCTGGCCTAACAGCCATCAGCCTAGCCGTCACTCAGACATCGGCACAGGCATTATGATAAGGTAATCCTATATCGATCTGTGTAAATGAGACAGCGGCGAACTATTCGCTGTCCAACCAATGAACGAGTCATTTCAGAACAAACCACGGAACCAATCACTATCCAACCCTCGGTAGTTTAAACTTAGAAAATTGTACAGGCCCGTAGATGGATCATTGAAAACAATAGTTTACCTCAGACTGGTGTTCTTGATCTTGAAAGTGTGCCCAACGAGCCATCCGGCGTTCCTTATTATGTACCAGTGCACCCGCGCTGTCTCTGACTGTATCACTGACGCCTGGTTTCCTGGGACCAGTGTGGTGCGGAGCAGTTGGAAGTGCTTGCGGTAATTGCCTACTGCTCCTGCATCCTCAATTTCTTGAACCTGACTGGTCCACCAGGCTTCCTTGTCAGCACGTAGGCTGCGCTTTAGTTCGCGCCTAACAGTCCATCTGGTCACACTGTGCTCAAAGCCAGTCGGGAGTTTCCTTCTGGATTCCGACAGGTCCACCGACCTATCGGATATCCAGTGACTGGTGCGTTGACCATTGATAGTGCCACAAGCATATGCTGCTGCGTTGTGTATGGCGGCAGGAATCCGATTTCACTGAAGCTCGGTGTCACTAGGACAAGGCACCGAATGTTCGGAACGCAGTGCGCCTTGATAGGCTTGCCTGACCGAGGGCTGAGACAATTTCTCAGTTGTCAATCGGATGAGACGCGTGGTGCGCCTCCCGATAAAGTTCATGGAGAAACGATAGCATACAAAGGCATGGACAGAGTCGGCACAAGTATTCCAGAACGAGCGGCAATCCAGGATGGAACCACACTACTTGTAACTTAAGGCCATGTGGTTAATTTGGGTCCATCACTGGCCAGCTACAGGAGGACGCCAAGTGGCATTTCGGCGTCCACCGTCTAAAACCAGTGCTACTAAGAAACAATATTGTTCTGCACACAGTTGCAACAGACGCTCGCACGTGTCCGTCCATTCGGAGGTAAGCCCATAATTGCCACATAGCTGAGCTTGTGAAGAGCCCAGACACCCTACTTGTGCGTTCATATCCCCTGCAAATACTATATCGAAACAGGTAGCACTGCGTAGTATCGTGTTCAGTTCCTGATTAAATGTGTCCTTGGCAGCATCAGAACTGTAGTCGGTGGGTGTATAAGCGGAAATCGTAAACAAACAACCTTTTTGTACTACTTCATGAACCAAACTTGATTGACGTCGTCAAACGGGCTGCACACAAAGGATTGTTCACCGAAATCCAATCAATCAACGATGGCCCAGCCTTGGAGCTTAGAATGAAAACTACGCCACCTTGACCCGTGAGTGCAGCATCCGCGTCTCCGGGTGCGTACAATCCACAGCGAGAAGATAAACTGGGTGCAGTTCATTCAACAATCCCGTGAGCAGCATTGATCCTAGTTTCGGACACCCAACACACATCAATTCCCAGTGTGTCCAACGTGCGTGCGAGTGCAGTCTGTTGATCTATTTGTCTTAGAGTGCGGACGTTGGACGCCGCCAGGGAAACGGGACAGCGTGGCTCATAAGCGACTGTTGGCAATAGGCGTCCTATGGGTGTTGTGGGAGGTGGCTGCAGATCGTTCTACTCCAGTCGCACTTCGATTGCTGTTAACTAAGCTGGGAATTTCTATTGGGAAGATTAATGATGGGGGTTGGGATGGGAGTAAGAGAAACAGGTGGAAAAGAAAGAAGGGAGGCGCCAGCAGTAGCATATCCGCACTTGTCCGCCCTGTTGTATGCAGCAAATATGGCGACCCTTGATAATATGCGCGACAGCCGATGCTTGATGAGGTATGTTTGAAGAAAAAATCATGGTTGTATGTGGGCTGAGATACTGCCGGGACACCCAGAACTAGAAAGGAGAACAATTAGGGTCCGCAACCAAAGCCTTTGGCTCAAAAGCCTATTCGCAAGACAGCGGCGAGTTGGCAACGATTCGGTTTTACAGAAATGGACGCCATCCCATTACAAACCCCTTAGCTGGAGGAGCAGGAGATTGAGCTTGTCTGATCTCTGACCATTGACTAATCTGATAGGAGTAGCTCTCAAGGAGCCTGGAGGCACCACACAGTATAGCTCATTGAGCAAAAAGAAGTATGTAAATCCTCGCACCACGTTAACATCGTCTCGTTGCGACGGAGCAACTTTTAAGACAACTAATTCACTCTGCACCAATGAAATCTCTGCGATAGGAAGGGGAGGTTACATTGCTGCTTGGTATCTAAGTCGCTCACAAACGAATAGATACGGTTCGGAACCAAACACACAAGATGAAGAGCAAGTAAGGGGAGGAATGGGCATCAGATATGAATTGCAAATCCTTCTGCGATATCTGCGAAGAGTGTTAAGCTGGTGATACAGGATACACAAGTGTAACGTGACCATATGTTGACAATATCTGAAAATACTGTTGTCTGTGCACGCAAATAACCAGCTCCATCCAAAAGACGTTAGGATAGTCAGAAAAACAAAATGCCGAAAAACATGTCGGTCAATCAAGACAAGGCTCACACGGAGCGTAGTAAACCATGCCTGAAACCAGCATCTATTCAACAGGACGAAGAAAAATATTGTTAGGTAGATCCAGAAGAATGGGTCAGTAAGGAACACGGAATGCAAGGTGTGACTTTTCAGTGTAAGGAAGAGTCAGGATGAGTGGCAAATAAGGTTTCTGAAAGTTGCAATAATGATGTTATCTAGTTTGGTGACTAAACGTATGCAACAAAATTGGTCGACTCGAAGGAAAATGTTGCATCAATAAGACTAGTAGATACTAGTCCGAGACAGGGCGTGTAGACGAGCGCGAATGTTAGAAGCTTAACGAAGTCGAACATAGCGGACTATTTCGAGGGACTACAAGAAGACACGGACGAATGAAGTGAAAAGCAGCGAACGTCAGTTCATTGACTCACCGAGCAGACGAGTGCGAGAGGATGTGTCAAGAATTTGAGACTGATACGATTGTCACTGGCAAGGGTTGAGCACGTCTACGATAACGGCGTGGAACGCTGGCCGATCGAACCGATTTGAGCTGACCTGATGGCGTTAGCTTAGCCCGAGGTACGCGCTGGTGAGTCAGAAAATCGCGCTAGTGAGAGAACGTTTCTAACCACACGTATTCGGGTAGATGCTGAACCCTTGTAACGGACGAGGCCACGCACACGAAAGGGGGTGACGGTGGACGCGCCTTGGTGGCTTAGACGCAAACGCTGCCCGGCTATTGATGCAGACAAAAATCAAGTGACCGAACCGACTCCAAACTAACAGCGAAGAGAAAGCAAGACAAATAGTCCTCTGAAGGCTCTATTACAACCAACAAAGGGCGAATCACAGCAAATACTATGGATCATAAAGTTAGTGAAAATAGCTACCGCAGCAGGGTGGTAGTTTGTAAAAGAATATTATCAAAATGTGCGCAGTTGTGCCGCGTCTCGGAGTGGCTGAAATCTGCTACGTTGGGAAGAGGAACTGAACTCCGCTTTCCACAGCCATTACGCCGGAGTTTGTGGTGCGTTTTTGCGGGGATATTTGACGGGCCTGCAACAATATGAAGGGAAGGCGAGGAGCAGAAAAATAAGGAGAATATCGTACAAACGAAAGGTAAGAAAATGGTACACATAAGAGCCATGTTTGGGACGATACAGTCCGCTATACATCCGTTAAAATGTTAGCAAAAACTTTATGTTTGGGTCAACAGTGTCGAAAATCGTGATTACACCAGGAACCAATAAATTGTCAACATCCTCTGACAATAACAGACAGACAGAAGAGACGAGGCGCCCTATTACTCATCAGGAGCCACGGATCATACGGGTATCATTTAATTTTGGTGCTGCATCGCCGTGCATTCACAAGCAATCAGAAACCCGACCAACAAAGGCAAAACAGCTCCTGAGTGTTTAAGCAAACGCACAATTTTAACAGCTCCGAAATGAGTAAACTGTCCGAGTCACTCAGACGCAATGCATCAAGTACTGTGTAGCTCACCTTCTCCGTTTCGCATATCGTAACCAACATTCATCAAGGCTACTGGCCTATCCCGAAGAACAGAAGAAAAAGCTATTTCGAACAGCTGTAGACACCATGAAACCAATGGTGCTTCAGTTAGACCGAGCGAAGGTCTAGAGACCCATTCGAACAAACAACCCATAATAGCCGCATTGGAGATGATTCCAAACAATACTCGGTCCGCTCAACGTGACCGTGGGTGAAGGTTAACACAGCACTTTATAATGATATCGCACATCATGGATTGGCACTAATAGTGAAGAACTGGAAACTTGGAATTCGCGCACTTCACGGAGGCCCGTAAAATGGACGCCACTGGCAAGTTCACTATGACATGGTCGGAACCAGGTTGAGCGATCCGGACTGACTGCAACTTTTGCAGATGATCTGAGTGGAGAACAGGGTGCCAGACGATCTGATGCCAACCATTGAACTGGAAGGTGATACACTTCATGTGGCGAATCAGGCAGGCGCGTTTTGAAAACCGATCACCACTGTTGACTAGACAAGCTTCGAAACCGAAGTGGCCGCCGCATTTTGGTAATCGAAGGGAGGTGGGGTAGCTGCACATGTAGCTTGTCACTGACGATCCCCGGATAACAACCCGTGAGAGCAAACGCGAAGAGGACAAAGAGATGTCGAATCGAACTAGCTAAACCGATTCAGCCCAGAAAGTGCTCGTTCAGTGAAATTCAGTCAGGCGATGCGCCTCCAAAATGAGACTCCGGAAACGACGGTGACGTCGGTAATGGATTCACTATCGTCAGGAATGCTAGATTTGTTGGCTTTGTCAGTGAAACCTGCCACAATTGGAGGCACCGACACCAAGTCGAGGTCGAACTCACTAAACGGTTGTGATATATACCATAAGCCCATTAACGAGTTCGGCCTGTTTGTATCATTAATGCGCACCAATTCGGATGGTACTCGCGCCTGCACAGGGGCTGCACAAGTTCGCAGTTTGCAAGCCGCACAGTCAGCTACTTTACCGTCCCATAGGATACCGTACAGACTATCAAATGAGAACCGATACTATGTCATTAACTCGCTCCATATTGGTTGCAGTGTCGTACTGTACGTAGTATGACGGCCAGTTACGCTGCACATAACGCTTGTGGGCTTAAACACAGGCGGCCACCTTCCAATCCGCATTTCAGTTTCAATTTGCGCATGACCCTTTTGTCACTTTACTCGCAAGTCAGAACATTATAGCACTACATTTCCCTATCAATCGCAGTCATTAATCTGGAAGCGTCGATACCTAGATACACCGATCGTGTGCAATCATGTACCCCTTTCGTAATCGTCCTAATCCTTAACTTACAGAACTTGAAAGCGCGATGCGGTCGTACACTTCAGGTAAAGCATGCCATTATGCGGTTGTATTCACAAATGAAGGTACGCCGTCTGGCTACGTCAAATATTCAGTGTCAACTGGTACATTTAACGTCACCCTGCATATTACTCTCAGTATATTCACATGTTTGGAACATGGATGTGGTGTCAATCTATCAACCCTGAGACGCGTTTACACTCATGTTCAAAAACCGCACTGTCGCCGGAAATACCACTTGCGTAAGGTAGTACAATGAATTCCAAGGTTGCGTTGATCTTAATGATGATGAATATCGGACGGGTTTGACAGTTCGGATGGGTGAACCTGGGTTAGATCGAAGAAACACAGGGTTGGGATGGAAACCTCACATGAAATGGCATCAAAATTGTTGTTACAGTAGCTGTGACCGAGCTGCTTGTCAGTCGCCATTGTGCTTCACTCCGGTGGCCTGATTGTTGAGGTGATCACTCTCGTAAGGCTGTCCAGCGGTGATGTTGAATGCAGAAGCACACTTAGGGGCATGAAGCGGTCATATCAATGGGTTTATCACTGGCAGAAAAGCAAATCTTAACGGATCTTTTCCAGTTAAGCTCCGCCAAAAAGTTAAGCCCCGCCACGCAAACATATTATGAAAAGGGAAGATATGGAACTTGAACTTTTACTCTCTATTGAAGAGGGTGAAATTGAGACAAGTCATTAATAATTTGCATGGAAAGGTCCATTTTTCGGTGTCTTTGCCTCCAAACGAACTCACACAGGTAGCTGTCCAATAACGATCGGTGTGTGCCGCATTGGCGCTTATTCTGCATCTTGTAAATGTGCCAGAGAGATTCGATGGTTTGTGTGTGAGCTCCAGTCGTTGGATCCACAAAGTTTTTGGTATGTTTAACCGTTTGATGAGTATAACTCATGCCAATCATCGATTCAATGCCTTGGTATGATGCCCACATATCGGAAATGATAATTGAGCCGGGAGCGATGCAGGCCTGGATTGTGTCCAGCAGAGTGGCCGCAGTTCGATCTGGCACTGCATACAAGAACACTTCTTTAGTCTCCCGGCAAATCCCTCCGAAAATCCACTGCTGGGGAAGGACTCACCCTGCATGGTTTTTACGACGTGATATTAGGGTTTCATCGATCTCGACATGTAGACCTGGGCCGCCGACAATCGTTGGAGTCTGCAAAAGCTGCCAGGCGCAAATTTCACGCAGAAAGTTCTTCCAGTCGACAGCGGTTGCGTGGCCAATACATAACTCCTCTGAGCAGAATTTGATTGTTGTCAGATTTTTGGACCAGCAATAAATGAATAGGATTATTGTCCTGAAATCCATCCTAGACCGCTGCAGCCAAGTTCCCTTTCGAAGACCGATTTCTTGCCGACAATGTCAGGCATCACACCTCCACCTGTCAGAAACAGTTGAAAGTGTCATTTGGTGTCCTCGTCTGCATAAACGTTGATGATGAATCACTCCATGGCTTTTCAAAAAACGTATTGCTGTTTCCTTGTCATGAACGACCGCCGAAAGCGTCAGAAAGTTCATGTCAGGTTTTACGTGCGAACGTAGAAACTTCTTGGACAAAAATGACCTTAGAAGCGGATAAGGAGTGTTTTTATGGGGCACGTTCACATGCATTACGTACACTGGAGCTGGCAAACAGTGGCGGGGCTCAACTTTTCACGCGTGCCATTTTTGCACTATTGATGGGGCTTGACATTTCAGGTGTACGCTTTTTGCCTTAGTGGCGGGGCTTCACTTTTTGCGCGTGCTCTTTTTGCATTAGTGGCGGGGCTTAACTGGGAAAGATCCAT